>OZ057398.1:85271079-85464272 GCA_964056695.1 Melieria picta | reverse complement strand
AAATCAAATCCTCGAAATACTGAATGCATGTAGCGTTGGAAGGTTTGCGCTGCATTACACAATCCAAACGTCATATGAGTAAATTCGAACAGGCCAAACGGAGTTGTGATTGCTGTTTTTGGAACGTCGCTTGCCTCTATTGGAATTTGGTGATACGCGCGGTTGAGATCAATCTTACTGAATACCTTTTTACCGTGTAAGAAATGAGTGAAGTCCTGAATGTGCGGCAACGGGTAACGATCCGGCACCGTTTGGGCGTTGAGAGAGCGATAGTCGCCGCACGGTCGCCAGTCGCCGTTGGGTTTCCGCACCAGATGCAATGGTGAAGCGTACGAGCTCTTGGATGGACGACAAATCCCGAGCTTGATGAGGAATTCGAATTCGTCCCGAGCAGCTTTGTATTTGTCGGGTGTGAGGCGCCTGGGCCGTGCGAAAACAGGAGCGCCCTTGGTTTCGATGCAATGCGTAACGCCTGTTGGTGTCGATGCAGGCGCCGTGGCGTTGAGTTGCGTGATTTCACGAAATTCTCGCAGCAAATCGGCGAATTCCGATGAATCGTTATAGGTTTTGATATTTGTCGACGCCTCGAGACTGCAGATACCGGGTCGTGACAGTGTCGTGAGAGCGTCGATGAGCTTGCCGCTGTTGATGTCGATGAGCAAATTGAAATGCCGGAGGAAGTCGCTGCCAATAATTGGGTGCTTAATATCGGCGATTACAAAATTCCATGTGAAAGGACGGCGTAGTCCCAAGTCGAGAGTGAGGCGAGTGACACCATACGTTTTGATGATAGTGCCATTCGCTGCGAAAAGCGGATTTTCTTTCGTATTGCTCATTCGATGTAGTCGCGTTGACGGAAGGACCGATACTTCTGCGCCGGTATCGATCAAAAATTTCTGACCAGATTTGATATCTGGAACAAAAAGTCTGTTAGTTCGTGGTAATTCGACGGAGTTTACCTCTAATTCATTATGTGATTTTGCGCGAGTATGGTCCAGTTGCTTGGAGGTTGATTGGTTGCTCGATTGTGATGAAATGCCGCCGGAACTATCGAGCTGCAGTGTTTCGGCCACATTTAGTTTTTTGTCGTACCGTCTGACTGTGGAAAGTCACATGGCTTCCGACATTGGCGAGCCTGAGTGCCATGAGTTCGATGAAACCAGCAAGTCGGTGAGTTTTGTAGGGGACTTGTTGCGCGCTGCGGAGTTGGGCTTCGCCGGAATACGCTGCTTGAACGATCATCCTGACGACTACGATTGTCCGCGAGGAGTTTCGAGAGTTTCGCGTTGATCTCCCGTAGAAGCGCCTCGTGCTTTTCAACACACTGTTCAAGTGTTCCGACACGATCGCCTGGAGCGCTGATTGCGTTGATGGCTGTGGTGTCGGCCATTGATGTGCCCGGCGAACTTGAATCGTTCATGGCGTCGAGCACTGCGTCGGCGGTGTTGGCGAGAGTGTCGAGGGTGGTGCCTGGTGTGGTTTCGATCATGCCGGCGATGACGGCGCGAACCTGTTTCGGCAACCTTTTCATCCAAAAGTTACGCACGATGGCATCATCTGTCGTTGCATTTGTGCGACGCAATTGATTGAGTAAGTGGCTCGGCTTGCCGTCGCCGAGTTGAATGCCGGACGTGAGTTTGTCCAGGCGAATCATTGTCGGTTCGCGGAATCTGTCGATAATTGCGCTCTTGATTGTCGTGTACGGGGCTACCTCAGGTACAGTCGTCACCAGACTGTGTACTTGATCAAGTACGTATTCGTCCGCGTGCGCGATGAGTGCCGTGTATTTCTCGCGCTCCTTCCGGATGCCAAAACCGTTTAACTCGAACCATGCGTCCACTTTGATAAACCATGTCTCGACGCCGTATTTCGAGCTTAGCCGAGGAAACTGTAGTTTTCCGAAAACTGCGTTGATCTGGCTTCCGTGGTTGCTATCGTCGCCCCCGTCGCTGGGATCGTCGTTATTCATCGCTATTGTTCGTGTAACGTGCGGGGTCACCAGTTATGGGATGTCAATTCCCACTTTTATTAACAATAATATAACAATAAAAACAGTAAAACTTGAAGTGAATTATGTAGCGCGTGTTGCGCGGTTGAAATGTGCCGATCGAATGATCGAAAATCCCGTTCACGTTTTTGCGTGTCAGCGCGTCGGCGCACATCCAGTAACGAGCGAATGGTGTAAACGAGCGATTGCGTAAACGAGCGTGTGCAAGCGAATGCGTGAGCGTTCGTCCCGATGTTTCTGTTTCGATGTTTGTCCCATCCCCCACATATTTGTTGTATTTGTTATATTTTTTGAAATTTTTATATTTATGCTCGTTTTCTATTGTTTTCATATTTTTACGGTTTTGGTATTATTTTTATTTCTTTATAATTTTTATATTTTTTATAATTTTTTTAATAATTTTTTATAATTTTAATTTTTTTATAGTTTTCATAGTTTATATTTTTTTATATTATGTGTATTTGTGTATTTTTATATTTTTTATATTATTTGTTGTTTTTTTATATATTATTTGTTGTTTTTTTTTAGTATTATTTTCAATTTTATGGTTATGCATGTTTTGTATTTTTTATATTTGCTTACAATTTTTATATATTGCCAAGTTTTTATATTTTTATACTTTTCTTATTTTTTTTTTTTTACATTTGCATTTTACATTGTTGTTTTCATATTTGTTCATATTTTTGTATGTTTATATTTCTTATACTCTAAAATTTTTATATTTAAATTTTTTGTATTTTTGATATTTGTTTCTAATTTCTATTATTACTATATTTTATTATTTATTTTATATTTTCATCTTTTTCATATACTTATATTTTTATAATTCTAATATTTTCTGCATTTATTGAATTTTTATACTTTTCTTTTTTCACATTATTTAGATTTGTTTTTTTATTTTGTATATATTTGTATTTTTATATATTTAAAATTTTTTATATTTAATGTTTTATTTATATCTTTTGTATTTTGTTTATTTGAAATATTTTTACATAATTTATAGTTTTGTGTTCTTTTGTTAAATTTTATATTTTTTTATATTTCGACATTTTTAGTTATTATTTTTTGTATTTGTTATATTTGTTATATTTTTGAATTTTTCATATTTTTTATATTTGTATTTTTCATATTTAATATTTTTTACATTTTTGTATTCTTAATATTTTATATTTTTATATATTTTATAATTTTAAAGATTTTCGATGTTTTTATACTATTCGAATTTTTATATATTTTTACATGATTTTATAATTTCCTTATTGTAATATTGACAAGAAAATCATATAATCAATTTTAATACAATTTTTGTATGCAGTTTCAATGAAATTATTTCTAGTTGGCGGTTATCAAAATTAATTGCCTGCTATTTGTAGTTCATTAAATGTTACCAGCAACATCAACAATCAGTATCACACTAATTAAAGCATAAATGAACACATTGTTGGCCAAATTAGCGCGAATGGTTTGCAAGTTTTGTGTGTAATTTCAATTTAGACACTTGTAGAAGTCTGTAATCAATACTAATTGTTTGTACACATGTTGCCAAGATACATTTGTAGACAATTTAATAAATTGAGTTATGAATACAAAACATTGGCGTGATTATCAACCATTGTTTACATTCAACGTACAATCATATAATTGTCAATTGTTGTTTACATAATATTTTCTGGTAATTGCTGGCTACATGTTGCTAAGCGTTTGTGTGAATGTTGATTGTAATGACAAATTTTTTAATTTAAAATAATTTTTTCAAGTTGTCAATTTTTGCACACCACAACCAATGTTTTTGGACAGTTTCACTACAATTTATGGCCAAACACATTTGTACGTTTGACAGGTAAATATCAATCACGGTAGACACATGTTGCAGCAATATTAATGTGCGACTTTCTAGTAACACTGACTGCACAATTTGAAAGTAAAACAGCAAAAGCTGTAAGAGTTAAAGTGCAGTTTCCGCCACATGGCTTTGCCAACTCCACAGAGAGCCGATTTGATTAGGAAGATAAAGCGTGTATTTATTGATGTATTAAAAAAATGCATTTCAATTGACCAAAATGCAAAGGAAACCAGTGAATTCAAAGTACAACACTTTCAAAACATTTTCGTTTTCATTTAAGGTGTGAAACTTCTAAACCATTCACAATGAGCAACAACAAATAACGCCAGAACTCGGCAGTCGTTCAGAACTCGTTTGGATTTCGAGACCAGTGACGGCCTGTGTGCAAAAATCAGCTGACTGCTGCAAATTAACGGTGAGTAAACACATTGCGCACGCCTTTTGTGCCAACAACAACAAACACTAACAACTAAGTTTTTGAAAAATTTGAGCAGGTTGTGTACGATTACAAGGAAAAATCTCACAGCTCAGCAAAGTGTATTCTTTCACCTGGCAAAAGGCTGTCATAAGTTGGCAGGCAGACAGGCGCTGACAGACAGACGCTATGCGGAGTTGGAGAGGCGCGTAGTTTCTTTTGGCAATGTGGGAAAAAATTCGCAATTCATTTTTCGGTTTACTCATATTCGTTGGCGTTTATGTGCTCATGTATGTGTGTGTGTGTGTGTTGGTTCGCCTTTGAATTGTAATGCAAAACCTCAACGAAACCAAATTAAAAAAATAAAAAACAAAAACAAAGCAGAGTAGAAGATCGTTACCCAAGTGACACACACACACACACACAGACTAGACGGCAAATGCACTTTAATTTTTTGGTCTAACACGAAAGCCAAAGTATGACGGATGGGCAGAATGGACAGGCAGACAGATAGACTAGAGACAACTGCTAAAAATTCTTGTGGTTTTGGATTCGGCGCCAATGGAAAGCAAACCAAACAAAGCAAAACACACACACACACAATGTTTGCCCTTTGAAAGCAACAAAGGAACCTGAAGCCGTATCCAAAGAAGAAGAAGAAGACGAGTGCATGAAATAGACAATGAAAACAAATTTTTAGAATTAATAAAACAAAAATGCATAAAATAACTGCATAAGGTGTGGCAAAGCCATGTTGCATGTTGTCTGCACAACTTTTGTAACTTTGTTGCGCTATTATTGTTCTTGTTGTTGTTATTGGGTGTGCTATTGTTGTTGTTGCGGCAGACGAAATGATATGAAATTAAATTGAAACTAAAGCGCATAAAACGCAACGCCGCCGCCAACACCACAACAGCAACAACACCAACCAGCAAGAATTCGCATACGCTTTGCACAACGTTCGCGGTGTGAAGAGAGTGAGAAGTGGGGAGCGAGATTGGTGGGAGCGTTGTGTCGTCGGCGGCAAAAACTCATCAACATCAACAATCGTCCAATCGCCGGTACGTGCACCGTTTCGCCGCCAATGCAAAGCAAGCGAAAACGTGCAAAGCCAAATTTAATTAGCTTATCCAGCTACTGGCTGTCTGGTTCTGTGGCCGAGTGCGAACCACTGTCGGCGCGGCGTGAGTGAGTGAGTCTAGCTGCGCATAGAGACTGAAGTGGAGATGTTTAATGCACAGATGCGCTCGGACGAGAGGTGTCAAGTTTTTGCAGTCAGTCAGCTATGTAGTCAGTTGCATAGTCATTTAGCATAGCGAACGAGACCAAAGACGCGCCAACAACAACAACATCAAACACTAACAATATCTAACATAGAAACATGAATGAAATCGAGCAAGAAAAATGGGCAAAGACAATTGAGAAGCGAATAAAGTAAGATCAAACAGAGGAGGGAGGGGGAATGGTGTCATACATAGATATGTATGTATGTGTTGTTGTATTTAAACATTAATCAGCTACTTACATGCATTGATTTGGCTTTTCACAATGGCCGTGATCGCATCCTTTGGTGCATTCAGCTGCAAATAGATTAGAAAAACGCACATTAAGTGATTATTTTTAATATACATAGTTTTTTTTTTAACACACTAAAATGATCAAATCGTTGCTTAAAATTTAACACTTTTCACACAACTTTAATACCTATCACACAGTTTTAATACCCATTAAAAGTTTACATTTTTACCACTCGTACACATACATCTGCAACTTACAAATGTGCATTTAAAATATTCAACTCGTACAAAACTAACTTTGTTAAAGCGTTTTTTTTTTCTACCAAACTCGAATTGAAACTTGTTTTAACTGCCCAATTTTTATGTGACTGCAACGCCCGCGCAGCATCACAACAACAACAACAAAAACACCATCAACATCACGCAGCGCAACCACCACCACGACCTACACCTTCGCTTTCTGTCGCTTCTGCTTAGCCGTCTACGTTTTTGGCTAACGCAACAGATTGTCAACTTTCTATTTCAACATTTCTCATGAGTTGTAAAACATTTTTTTTCTTTTTTACATTTGAAAGCGAAATAAAATGCAGTTTTATTGGGCAAATTTATAGCCACTTTTGCTGGTCCAATGTTTTTTTATGAATTCTCAAGCAGCCGCCCAGCATGAATGAAATAAATATCAAAGCTTTATGAGATTTTTAATAATTCATTTTAGGCACAGTTTGAAACTGCTGTGAAAGTGTGATAAGCAATAACTTAAGAAGAAAATTATCAGTAAAAACAATCACAAAAAATTTAATGAAAAAAGAACAAAAACTAATTTGGTAAATATGATACTAAAAACTAATGCAAAATAATAAAAATGAATACAAAAAATGAAGATAGTAAAAAAATTTATGAAAACATAAATTAAAAAATGTTTTATATTAAATAAATTTAGTAAAAAATTACAAAAAGTTTGTAAAAAATAAACAAAAATATTAAGTTACTATTTAAAAAAAGTTATGAAATAGTTTAAAATTTAATAAAATAAAACACAAAAAAAATAAATAAAAATTAAAAAAAAATTAACAATTCTAATAACAATACAAAATAATAAAAAAAAATTTCAAAGACAAAAGTTAATAAAAAAATATTTAGTTACTATTTAAAAAAATTAAGAATAAGTTTGAAATTAATTAAAATAAAAAATAACAATTAAATAAAAATTAAAACAATAAAAGCAAATTAATTTAAAAACGACAAACAATCAAATTAATAAAAAAAAATGAGAAATTTAAAAATTAAATTGAATTCAAAATAAATTATTAAAATACTAAACACAATCAAAAGTTAAACAATAAATATATAAATATGAAAAAGAAAACGAAAAACAAAATTTAAAAAAACAATTATAAACATAAATAAATTTTCAACAAAATTGTAAAAAGAAAATAAATTAATAAAACGGAATATTAAAAATAAATTCACAAAAGTAATAAAGATTAGAGAAAAATTAAATTAAAAGTTTTGAAACTAAAAAGCAAATCAATTTAAAAACGAAAACAAAAGCAAAATAATCAAATAATTTAAATAAAATAAATAATAATAATAAATAGATTAAATGTATTATTAATAAAATTAGTTTGAACATTCAAACGAATTAAAAAATACAACAAATTGATGAAATAAAAAGAAGAACAATAATTTAAGCAAACAGAAAAAATTAAACGAAAAAAATTCAAAGCAAGTTTATGTTTGTTATATAAAATTAAGGAAAAATTAAAGTAAAAACAATTGAAACGGGACAAAATGAATAGAAAAAAATAATAGAAAAATATAAAACAAACTAAATAAAAATAACTAAATATAATAAAAACAAATAAAAATAAACGAAAAAATTACCTACATAATAAAAATAATGTTAAAAAAATATAAAAAACCAATAAATAATGAAAAAAATTTAAGCAAACTAAAAAAAGAAGAAAAATTCAAAGCAAACTAGGTTATGTTTGTTGTATAAAATGAAGAAAAAAAATTAAAGTATCAAAATTCAAAAATAGAACAAAAAAGAAAGGATTAAAAAAAACAATAACATTCAACAAAACAAAAATATAAAAATTAATTAAACATTTAAACAAATTTAAAATATTAAAAAATCAGAACATAAACAAAAATAATAATTCCACATGTTTTATATGTTTTCCCGCTAAATGACTTCTTGTGATTTGTGCTGCGGCCCTTTCTTCCAAAGGAATTTCCGATCAATGTAACTTTGAGCACAAAACTATGCAGCAATAATGCCAACAACTTCCTCACTACAACAACAACAACTACAACATAAGCAACAGCGAGAGCAACATTGCAACAACAACAGCAAACACAACAAAGAAACCAAAGCGCATCGACGCTGGAAAAAAGGAAACACACAAACGAAAATAATCTCATGGTCAAACCAAATAAAACTGCAACAACAACAACAAAGCCAAAAGGAAAATAAAAACAAAAGCAAAATAAGAAATAAAAAACGAAAAGTCAGCAGAAACCATCGATTCCCAAGCTCGCGGTTCGATTTTGAGCGCCTCTCTTGACTTGGCTGGCTGGCAACTTTAAACTTGGCCTGTGCGCACACACAGCAGCACACAAAAATGTGGCAAACATGTTGGCAGCGACGAGACAACACAGCAGCAGCAGCAGCAACAAATAAGGGAGTTGCCAGCCAAGTCTACGGCGGTGGTGGCCGCGTACGAAACGAAGGCGAAGGGCCAAATGTGTGCAGTTGAAATGGGAGGAGCGGCAACGACAGCGAGGAGGAAGAAATGCAGCAAAATCGTGAATTACGCCACCAGACCAGGGCCGAGACTCCAAGAGTCTTCAAGCGATGGACTTTGAAAATGCCACGCACACAATCACACACACACACACACATAAAGTAGACTTGCAACATTCTCGTTGCAGTTGGCGTCAGTGTGCGCGAAAAAGCAGTTTCATTGAAGAGCAGAAATAGGCCTGCAGATCGATTGTCGCGCCGACTAAGCGCGGAATTCTTCTCTAAACGTAGACAACACAGCCAATAAGCAGCAACAACATCAACAACAGCAGCACCATCAACAGTCGCCACATCGAATGCCATCGATCCTGTTTTCAAATTGCAATTCCTGCAACGTACGAACGCCCCACAGGCCGCCGCCATCTCAGCTGCGCTGCTCACTGCCGCTGCTGGTGTGAAACAGTAAAATTGCTAGAAAATCACAAAAACGTGCTCGGCTATTCTTTTAATTTTTTTCTGCTGCTGCTGCTGCTGCACATTTTGTTGCCAACCTACAGCGACTGCCAACACTGTTGTTGTTCTTGTTGTTGTTTTTGCTATGATTTTTTCCAACGAAGTGCGCTTTTAATTTTCCCCATTTTAAGCGAAGCCTGCACCAGGCCGCATCACCTCGCCGCTGCCGCTGGCCGACTGGCAGCCATAATGCATAATGCGCTCCAACGCAGTCCGACGCTTTGGTTAGTTGGAGCACTTACTGCACACTCGGCGAAGAGCTGCGCCAGGTGGGAAGGCAGCAGCAGCAATTGCAGTCGGAAAGTGAATTTATGTGCGCGGCCAAAGAATCTCGCAGACTGTCGACGATGCGCCGCCGTTCACACGCCCGCAAGGATGAGCGCAAAGCGGCCGCGGCTGCCTATTACGAAACTGTGCGGGACGGCAATTTACGCCACGTAAGCGGCACTTTCACTGCGCGCACTTGAGACTCGGTGCGGCAATGAAAAGTGAGCGATTTAACTACTAAGAATTTACTGGCTGGAATTAATTAATAAAGTGTGCTGTAGCAGTCGAGAGAAAGGCTTCGAGTGTGGTTAGCAGTTGAACGAAGAAATGTGACTAAATGGGTTTTTTGAGGTTAGGTTGAACTTGATTGCTTTTGAATTGATGAAACGAATACATAGTAAACATTTTTGATTAAGAATAATAAGAAATGTTGAAACGTTTTATTTGTAATTTGTAAACGAATACAGAGATTCGAACTAAATATTCTAACAACCAGAGAAGTTTGGAAGACAAAAATTGCAATTCTGGGCTGGTAAATAAAAACTATTATTTTTAATCTTTAAAATTCAATTATTGAAGATTTGAATTTAGACTGCTTTGAAAAAGGGGAGAGAGCGATGTTTTTGCCCGGCCTTGTATGTTATAGTTTTAAGCAAATCTTTTGGTACTTTATAGAAGGAGCGGATTTTCTCTTTGCGAATTGGTACTCAGCAATGTGGAGTCTCGGATTTATAGTTTTGGTAGTTTCGGATTCTTTGGTACTTTATAGAAGGGTTCCAGATTATTGCTTTACGAACATGTATTCAGCAATCTAAGGCCCCTAGATTTATAGTTCTATGCAAATCTTTAGTACTTTATAGGAATAGATATTCGCATTTTCACTTCAAGAACCTGCATTCAGCATTCTGGGGACCCACGTACATAGTTGTATAACTTCTTAGGTACTTTGTGTGAGTAGAGATCCTTATTGTCTCCCCATGAACCTGTATTCAGCGATCTGAGGCCCCAGATGTGTAGTTTTATAGATTCTTACATACTTTGTATGAGTAGAGATCCTTATGGTCTCTTCGTGAACCTGTATTCAGCAATCTGAGTGCTCGGATTTATAGTTGAATGCAAATTTTGTAGTATTTTATACAAGTAGAGGTCCACATTTTCACTTCAGGAACCTGCATTCAGAAATCTGGGGCCCCAGATGTATAGTTTTATGCAAATCATTAGCACTTTATAGGAGTAGAGATCCTTATTGTATCTCCATGAACCTGTAGTCAGCAATCTGGGGCTCAGATTTATAGTTTTACGCAAATTTTGTAGTACTTTATAGGAGTAGAGATCTGCATTTTCTCTTCATGAACCTGTATTCACAAATATAGAAGGTCGGATTTATACTTTTATGTAGTTCCTTAACTACTTTGTAGGAGTAAATGCTCGAATTTCCCTTCGCGAACCTGTTATTCAACAATCTGAGAACCCGGATTTTAAATTATTTAGTACTTTATAGGAGTAAATGTCCAGATTTTCGCTTCACGAACTTGTATTCAGCAATCTGATAGTTGCTGTCCTTTTATGGAAATTCTTTAGTACTTAATAGAAAGAAAGCTTGATTCTGTAATCATATTTTCTTCAGTTCGAATAAATTAAGATATCTATAAGTAAGAATAAGTTTAATTCCTAGAGATTTTATATCACTAACGGAGCCTTGGATGTTGTTCAAAGGTCTTTTGGAATTCAGGACAACTCATAAACAACAAAACAAGAGTGCCGTCAAACAAAAGAATCTCGAAAAATAAGATCTTTGTCAAAATACAAAATATTTAAATTAGCTGAATCTAATAAGGCCGACTTTTCAATTCGCCTTGTTTAGGTTTGAATTCAATTCACAGTTTACGTCAACAGATCTGTTATTATTTTCAAGTAACATATGGAAAATTTTACATTTTGAAAATATTTAAGTGCAACAATGCTCAAATCTTCAAGGCCCAATATTGACATCATTCTAATCTAATATTTTAAAAAAATTCATAGATCGAGTAATTGAAATCCAATTCAATCTCCAATACTAAAATTTTGGCAAATTAAAAAAAGCATAAATCGATTAATTGAAATCCAATTAAATATTAAAAAAAGCATAAGTCGATTACTTGAAATCCAATTCAATTCCCAATACTGCAAAATTAAAAAAAAAACATAAATCGATTAATTGAAAACCAATTCAATTCCCAATACTGAAATTTCTACAAAATTAAAAAAAAAGCATAAATCGATTAATTGCAATCCAATTAAAAATAAAAAAAACAAAGCGATCAATTGAAATCTTACTCAATTCAAAACACTGAAATTTCTGCAAAATTTATATTAAAAAAAGTATAAATCGACTAATTGAAAACCAATTCAATTCCCAATACTGAAATTTCTGCAAAATTAAAAAAAAGTATAAATCGAGTAATTGAAATTCAATTCCAAATATAACAATTTTTGCTGTTAATGAAAAATTAATCGAGTAACTGAAATACACATTTGAACTCTTTATTATTACATATTTTTTAAGTCTATTTCAATTACTCTTACACTTCCAAATTCTTCAAAAGCCAAGAAACCCATAGTTTGAGAATCCACATATTTTATATCATAGCCAACGAATCCATGCAATTCTTCAAAACATTTCAACAATGATTTGAATCATTAAACTAATTTGCTTAAGCAAAACGATCAAACGTTCCAATTTCCAACACGAAAAACCCATTTAGCCAAAATGTTGAACGCGCATGCGTACAAACTACGTCAACCTAATTCACAACATTCAACAATTCATAACAATTGAAAAGAGAGCAAAAGCAAAGGAAGCACATATAAAAAATTGCTCAAGTAGTCATTACCATGTATTGAAAATAATAATAAAAAAAATATTGAGCGGCAAAAATGTTGAATGAATGCGACGGCGGCTGCTGTTGGCTGCCACAACGGTGAGTTTATGTCATTTGTATTCGTATGAAAGGCACTTGAAAAGTGGATGCTTGCCTGGTGTTTGTCTCTGTGTGTGTGCGTGTGTGTGTGTGTGTGTTGGTTATATTTTTCTTATTGAAAATCACTTGCTTGTCAAATCAAATGGGATGATTTTACAGAAAATCGACAATCGAGAGCGGTGCAGGGTGCGCGTAGATATGTAAAACTTGAAAGCGATTTGAGACAGTGGAAGGAAGACAAGTGCTCGGCGGCGCTGCAGCGAACCTAAGCAAACAAACGAATTAAAGTGTAATTATTGACGACGCGTTAGAGTTGTGGATGAAGTGCCAAACCAACCAGTCGGTCAGCAGCCAGTTCGTCAGTTCTCAGTTGTGGACAATGATCTGGTTTTATTTTTCCCCTATAAATATGGTCAGCCTGCGATTCCTTGTTGTTGTATTGAGTATTGATTTGAATTTTCAAAACTTACAACTCCACACAACACAACCAATCAGTTTGAAATTATGGTTTATTTAATTTTTTTTTGTGGTGCGTTCTTTCTGAGCAAAGAACCAAAAATGCATAACAACAACAAACATTTAAATAAAAATTATATATCAATGAAGTGGCAAGCATTTTCGTTTGTCATCACCGTCATAGATGTGTTTGATTTGTGCGCCGCATTGTCTCAGGGCCAGCCTTAAAATTTTTTTGTGAAAAACTAGTTTGGCTTTTATGGTTCATGAGACATTGGTTGTTGTTCATAAATTAAAAGCGCATTCAGCAGCATTTGAAGGGAGCACACACACACACATACACAAATAAATAGCCATAAACAGGTATTTGAGAGAAAATTACTGATGCCTTGGCGCGGTCATTAAAACATGAGATTTAGTTGTTGCAATCGAGAGGAAATGAGGCGGCGAACAGCACACAATGTACCTCGGCATAGACTCCGGATGAGCCACAGAGCCTGGAAGATGATCAGCATACGGTGTGCGGCTGTTGTTTTCTTAGAGAAAAGCATAAAAGCCGCACACACACACACTGACACACGAAGGGAGCGTCAAAAGCAGTGAGAGAAAATCACATAAAACCCTACACACATTTAAAAAAAACTAAGCCGAGCAGGTCGCATCCTATCGGCATGTACCGCAAAACCCGTAGAGAGTGCACCAACACCAACAATAACAACAAAACTAAAAGCAGCAGCAAATAAGGCAGCAGAAGTTGTGCCGACAAGAAAAAATACAAAAACCCAAATCCCTGCTGCTTCCTTACGTAGAACAATTTCGTGTACCTTTGCTTGCGCCAGATTCGTTTTTTCGGGTTCTGTTAGCTGCTGCTGCTGGTGGCAGCCGCATGCAACCGTACCGGGGCCATTCCATTCCATGCGATACGATGCGATGCGATCGAGACACAATAACACGCCGAAGAAAAATCTTCCCACGCCACAGTTGGGCACAAGATTTAGAGTGCGGCTGGAAAGGTGTAGGTACTGGCACTCAGTGGAGTTGGCCGCTGTCTGTCTGTGTGTGTGTGTGTGCGCGCTTTGTGAAGTATTTCTTCGTGTAGTTGTTGTTGTTGTTAGTGTTTTGGAGCTACTACAACAAGGCTAAGCGGCAACGAGACTGCCAAATACGGTCGGCCGACCAGCCTGCCGTAGCAGAAGCTGCAACGGCAGCCGCAAAACAACAACAACAACAACAACGCACCGCACAACGAATCCCTTTGCTGCTGCGACGCGCATTGTGGCAGCAAGCTGGCTGCTGTTAAAGTTGGAGATGTGTGTGTTAGTGTTGAACTGTTGTTGCATTACTATTGTTGTTGTTGTTTTATTTAATTTTTTTTAATTTTTATTTTCTTGCTGCTGCCAATACCTGTCGCTGGCCGCTGCCTGTCAGGAAGCAGCGTGTGGACCAAAATGCGCAAAACAACAACAACTTGCACGCATGTGTGCCGCTTTAAATTTAAAGACCCTTCATGCCATTTATGTTGTTATTGTTGTAGTTGTTGTTGCACTATTTGTTTTTTCTTTTAATTTTTGTTGTTGTTGTTATTTGTGCTGCGGATGTCGATTACACCTTGAATTTTGTGGTAAATATAATGTTGCTGTTGTTGTATTATAATTGTTTTTGTTGTGCATATTTGCACTTGTATGCAACAACACATACACAAACACAAAACAACGCCAACAAAATTGCCAAAAAATACAGCTGCTCAGCGTTTTTTGTTGTTGCTTTTCATTTTTAATTTTTTTTATACATTTTTTCTGTGTGTATTTGCAGCCGCATGGAGTTAATCGAGTAAATGGCCTTAAATTAAGGTACCAATTTTTGCGCTGCTCGTAGAGTAACACAAACAAAAAAAAAGGCTGCTGAGCAGGTTCCCAAAAAAGGGTCTTAAGCAGCCATGAATGATTGCTCCAGCGGCAGTGGCAACAGCTACAGCAGCCGTCGTCGTCGTTGTTGTTGTCGTCGCAGCAAGTGTTTTAATAAAGAAAGGAAGTGAACGATTTGCCGAATGAATGAATGAAGCAATTTTGCGTGTTGTTTTGGCAGCAAAAATACGCTTCGAACTTATGTTTATGCATATGAACACACATACATACATGCCTATGTACTTGGATACATATTCACATATGAGTCTATGGGTTAAGATTATTGAAAACAAGCAAAAGTTGACAATTAACTATTTTTTTGAACTGAATATTCACTGAAATTAATACTGCAATTTTTGGTGAAATATATTTATATGGAAACGTTGCTTTAACATAAAATACGGTTGGCACTATTCACCTATGAAATGTTCATAATATAATTCTTTGCAATATCTCAGCTCTTTTAGAAGTTATATCAAAGTTCATTGCTAGTCAGCTACGCTGAAAGATGTAAAAAGCTCGGATCTTTATTTACAACGGATTTCATGCCATTATCTCAATTTCCTTTAAGTGAACTTAAATCAAACTCGTGAACTCGTATATCAAATTTTATTATATTCCAGCTAATCTGAAAGCTTTGATAAACTTCAGAACATTATCTCAGGTTCTTCAAAAATGTTACCAAATTTAATTCCAACATCTCAACTTCCAACATCCCAATTCGAGTAACCCTGCTTCTTTAGAAACTAAAAAATTGACAGCTATAATAAACTTTATTCCAATATCTCAGGTTCTTCAGAAATTGTACCATATTTCATTCCATTCTTCATTGTTCTTTGAAGGCTTTAACAAACCTTATCTTGTTATCTAAACTCCTTCATAAACTACAAATTTCGCTTCTATATCTAAGCTTCTACGAAACAAAATTATATCATCTCAGCTCAATCAGAAATTGTACCAAATTTCATTCCAACATCTCAACTTCCCAATTCGAGTATCTCTGCTTCTTTAGAAACTAAAAAATTTACAGCTACAATAAACTTTACTTCATTATTTCAGTTCCTTTAGCAATTGTACCATATTTCATTCCAATAATCCAGCTTCTTTGAAGGCTTCAAAAAACCTTATCTTGTTATCTTAACTCTTTTATAACTAACAAATTTCACTTCTATATTTCAACTACTATGAAAGCTGTAATAAATCTAATTCCATTATCTCAGCTCCTTTAAAAATTGCACTAAATTTCCTTCCAATATTTCAATTCCTTTGAAAATTACATCAAACTTTAATTCAATTTTCCAGTTGCTTCAGAAACTTTATTTCATTAACTCAGCTCCTTTAAAAATTGCACTAAATTTCATTCCAATATTTCAATTTCTGTGAAGTTTACATCAAACTTTAATTCAATATCTCAGTTGCTTCAGAAATTGTATTCCATTATCTCGGCTCCTTTAAAAATTGCACTAAACTCCATTCCAATATTTCAATTCCTTTGAAAGTTACATCAAATTTTAATTAAATTTTCCAGTTCTTTCAGAAACTTTATTCCATTATCTCAGCTCCTTTAAAAATTGCACTAAATTTCATTCCAATATTTCAATTCCTGTGAAGTTTACATCAAACTTTAATTCAATATCTCAGTGGCTTCAGGAATATTATTCCATTATCTCAGCTCCTTTAAAAATTGCACCAAATTTCATTCCAATATTTCAATTCCTTTGAAAGTTACATCAAATTTTAATTCAATTTTCCAGTTCTTTCAGAATTTGTATTCCATTATCTCAGCTCCTTTAAAAATTGCACTAAATTTCATTCCATTATTTCAATTCCTGTGAAGTTTACATCAAACTTTAATTCAATATCTCAGTTGCTTCAGAAATTGTATTCCATTATCTCAGCTCCTTTAAAAATTGCACTAAATTCCATTCCAATATTTCAATTCCTTTGAAAGTTACATCGATCGATCGATCCTTCTTTTAGCTCCTTGAAAAACTAAAATATATTATTCCTAATATATATTTGAGCTGCTTTGAAAGCTACAGTGAACTTGATTCCTTTATCTTAACTCCTTTAGAAATTGTACCAAAATTGTATTCAGTATCTTAGCTGCTCGAAAGTTAACTTCATTCTCTTAGCTCAGCTCCTTAAAAATTATACCAAACTTCTTCCTACTATCTTAGCTATAGCAGAAGCTATAAAAAAACACATTTCAAAGTCTCAGCTCCTTTAAAAGTTATAAAAAATTATAACTTATGAATAAATATTGCAGAGATCAAGTTGTGTAAAAAATATACTCAATTCTTTTCACAAATAATACAACTCGACTTACGATTTTCGCAGTATTTCCCTTGCCAGCCCGCCAGACAGATGATGCCGCCCGTTTCCGAACACGTGTAATGACCGAACGGATCGTCACGCGGCCGACACACATTCGCACAGCCAGGCCCATAGTAATTCGTATCGCAGGTAACGCGAAATTCATACTCCAGCCAGGTGTATTGGGCCTCCGATTTGTTAGTTTTCCATTCGGGCGAGACCTCGAGCACCTGTTGCACGGACAGACGCTGTATGAGCATATCTGAAAAAGCAAATTAAACGATAGGTTTATGTTAGTAAAGATTTTTATGAGTTTATTAATTTTTTATATAATAAATTTATTAATTTTGTTACTCTGTATGAATTGTCTGTAATGAATTCTGGGGTATTTTATAAATCAATTTAATTGTAATATATAGGATGAAGCTAAATATTAAGACATGAAAAAGGAACAAGGAGTTGATTTGATTTTAGGGTAATTGTGAAGCTAGTTCAAGGTGATCTCTCAAGGAGACTCGAGTCTAGTCTAAACTTTAGACTCGAGTCTGTATTAGGCAATAAAAAGCTACGATAAGCTATTCGAAGAAAAGAGCAATCAGTCTTCTGAATTCTCATCACAGTGAAGCGATGACAACCAATCAAAATAGCATTGTCAGACAGTTTCTTACTTTAAACTGAAAGATGTCAAGTACCAAGGAAATGTCTAACGAAGGGAAGTCAGTCTTATACTCGTTGATGTGTTGCCCTGATTTTTTTATAATTTGCTTCATGTTATTTTTTCGTTTAATGAATCATAAAAATTAACACAAACAACGAATTCAAAAACGGAATATTTTAAGGAAATAAAACCTGCTGGCAAAGCAAAAAACAAGAACCAAACTAAACTACGAAAAAAGATTCTCATACTGTCGAGCGTTTTATGCAACCAATGCTTTATGATTTTTATGAGAATCAAACAGAAAAACCTTAGGGACCGCCAAGCTGCACATTGGGTTCGGTTCGGTGGAGTTCATGGCTGCAGTAAACGGGCCTTTCGGAGGTTATTAAATGAAGATTAATTATTGGGCATTAGTGAAAATGAGCCGAGAGATGCACGCAGGTAGTTTGGACAGACGATTTCATTACTTGGCAAAGCGAAAGGAATTACATTGCCGATGTTATGTTAATGTGTCTTTTTTCTTTGTGGTAAACTATATGAGGTATTATTATAATGCGTTCTGTTGCACTCGAGTACAGTCGAATTGTTGTTTTATTTTTGTAGTCTGCGCGTTGAGAAATTTATGTGCTATTATTTAAAAAAAAATAAGAAAAATATGATTGAAAATAAAAATGCACACAAATTCAGACTGAGAGGCCAACACATGCGAATGTGTGTTGCAAGTGTTTTTGTTGTTGTCTTATCCTGCGCTGCGTCTATTACCGCAAAATGGCTGAGTGCTGTAACTATGACTTGAAACGTGAGTTTGTAAAGCAATTGCAGCAGCCGATATGTGAGCGTTGCATGCACGCCTCATACATCATTGTTGCATGCAACATTGGCATCTTTAGTTGCGCCAATAACGCGGAGACTATTTTAATGGATTGATTTTCAATTTGCAATGCAGCTACGAGACTTTGCTGGCGGGTCAAAGGGAGCTAATAAAATTGTTTGAATTGCAGGAGCTTGAAGACAGCAAAAGGATAGAGAGATACAAGGAAAAATAAGAAATAGTAGGAAGAGAAAAACAACTATGAATACAAATAAATAGAAAATTCAAGAATATGAAAAATTCATAGAAATTAATAAATACAAAGAGCATTATAAAAATTAATAAACAAAATTAAATTTTAAAAACAAATACAAATAAAATCGACATAAAAAATAAAAAATTTAAATTAAAAAAATTCAAAAGAATAAAAATAAAATAGGCAATTAAAAAACATAAAAAATAAATAGAAAATTTTTAATTCAAGCAATCAATTTAGAAATAAATAGAAAATTTAATCATAAATAGGAAGTTTAAAAATAAATAGGAAAAATGAATTTTAAAAGGAATCAAGATGATACATAATTAAAGCACAAGCAAAAAACAAAACGTAAAAAAGAAATTAGAAAAAGACAATGAAAACTAATTAAGAAATAAATAATATTAAATAAATAGCAAACAAAAAAATTGTAAGACTGATTTCAAAAACAGAAACTAATAAATAGAAAAATAAAAACAAAAACAAATAAAAATTAAAAAACACAAACAAAATGCAAAAAACAAACACAAAATTAAAAACAAAAATAATTAGAAAATAAAAAAGTAATTAGAAAATAAACAAACAAAAAATAAATGAAAAATTCAAAAATAACAAAGAAAATAATTTTAACAAAAGGATTAAAAATATATAAATAAATAAAAAAATACTAAAAATTAAAGAGCAAAAAACAAGAAATACGTTGAAAATGCAAGGAACAAATACAAATTTGAGAACCAAAATAGAAACTAAAAACCAAAAACATAAAAAAATAAATAAAAAAATACAAAATAAAAACCAAAATAAACAGAAAATGTTAACCAAAAGTACATACATAGAAAATTAAACAGGAAAACATATATAAAACTAAAAATCAAATTAAGTTAATAGAAACTGAAAGTAAACAAAATTGTAGAAAATAAAACACAACAATAAATACAAACAAAAAAATTAAATTAAAAAAATAAAATTAAAATTAAAACCAACATAAATAGAAAATGAAATTAAAAAATACATAGAAAACTAAAAACCAAAATATATAGGAATCGAATCCTACAGATATATGAATAATGAAACAAAAAAAATACAAAATAAAAGCCAAACTAAATTGAAAGTTAACATTCAAAAATACATTCAAAAGAAAAAGAAAAAAATATAAAATTAAAAACAAAAATAAATAGAACATTTAGACAAAAAACACATAGAAAATCACACACAAAAATTAAAACAAAATTAAAAACGGAAAATAAATAGAAACTGTAAACCAAAAATAGATAGAAAATACACGAAAAGAAATAAAAAATTAAACCAAATAAAAAAGACCAAAAGAAAAATAAAACGAAAACCAAAAAACATAAAAAATAACACACACAAATGAATACAAAACTAAATTTAAAAAATAATACAAAATCAAAAGAAAAACATACAAAATCAAACACAAAACTAAATACAAAATTAAAAACCAATATAAAAATAAAATACAAAATTAAAAACAAAGTAAATAGAAACTGAAAACCAAAAATGCATAGAAAATAAAGCAAAAAATTAAATTAAAATAAAAAAAATAATAAAAAAGGAATTAAAAAAGCAAAATAATAAAATAAAATAAATAAAAAATATAAATAAAGGAAAAACAAATCAACAAAATGGAAAAAGGGCAAATTCATATCAGAAATATAAAAAAATTATTTATGACTTAATTAATTAATTATTTATTACTTAAAATTAAAAATTAAACAAGTGCCAAAGTTGTTAGTCAAACAGAAAGATAGAATAGAGCAGGAGTAAAAATAATTTTCAGCTACCAGGTTTTGTTGTGAATGAATAGAGAGCTAAATAAAGTAGAGCTCTTTGTACAATTTTCCTGGAGTTAAACAACAAAAAAACGTTAAATAAACAGCAACAATAACAGCAGCAACAACAAGAGAAATAGCTAAATAAATAAAAAGAAAAAATATGTAGAAAAGCATAGCGCAACGTTGCAGCATAATAACAATAAAGAAAATAAAGGTTGTCACACTTGCTGCGCATGCGCGAAAGACAAAACCCGATGTAATGCATTTTCGCGCATACTTTGAACACACTCTGCGCACACGAACGAGTGGCTATAAGAAAACACAACAACAACAGCAGCGACAAGAGGCATTAAAAACAAAACAAAAAAAGCAATGTGCACAACGTGAAAATTCAGGTGGTGGCTGGTGATACACAGCCACAGCCAGCGAGCCAGCCAGCGACAGGCAACAACGTTGCAAGTTGACTTGAGGACCGGTCGACGGCGGATGGATGGCACGGCCGGCTGGCTGCCTGCCTGGCTGACAGCCCGCTTGCTTGCTTGCCTGCTGCTGCTGCTGCTTACATTATGCCATGGTCTATAAAGTAAATTGCAGGTGCATGACTGTTGAATTGCAGCGGCGGCAGCAACAACACTAACACCAACAACAACGACAGCAGCAACTGCCAGTGCCAGCAGCAGCGCAACGTGGAGAAGTTAAAGTTGAAAACAGCATAAATCTCCCGCAATGCTAAAGAAGCAATACTGTTAATGTGGCCAACAACAATAATAACAACAACAACAACCCGGAGTATATGGGAATGGCGTATGCGACCCAAGACGCAGGCTGCGACTAGTTTGTATGTAGAAAAAGTACAAAAAGTATGCACGAACGAACGTTGGCTTAAAGGGTGCCAGGCAATAGACACTAATACAACACAACAACAATGCACAAAAACACCAACAATAGCAAAATTGTTGGAAGCAACTTTAAATATCAAAATGTACAAAGCGTCGAAGAGCTGAAGCGAAGAATTAGAAAACAGCAAAAACGGCCAACCAACCGTTTAGAGGTTAAATTCTTGTGCACCACACACACACAAACACAAACCCACATACACACTCATATAAACACTTGTGGCAAGCATTGAACGCGGCAGCAGTGGCAGTTTGAGCGGCAATGATGGCGAAAGCAATGAGCGAGATTTTGAACATCTAAAAGCAAAAGTGATGCTTAAATCGCTGCTTTAAACGAGATTTCAGCCAAAATGATAGACGAAAAACGTATTAAACTGTAAGTTGAGGGAAAGGAGTAGTTCAAAAAGAGTAAAGTTGGAAAAGTAAAATGGCTGAAAATGAAATCGGAGTAGCGATGTTGCAGCTGAAAAATGTTGTTCAAGTAAAAGTGAAGTTTGAAGTGATGAAGTTGAGAGTAGTAGTGTGAAGAGATTTAGATCAAAGGCTGATAAGTAGTTGAGATAAAAACTGAAAAGATATATGAAAGAGACAGTTGACAGTTGGGGACTTTTGCGCTTCAAAGTGGAATTTTTGTGTTAGCGATTTGAATTGTTGTAGTTCTTAGTGTTGGTAGTTGCACTTCTTCTTCAGTTAAGTAAGTAAATTCTTAGGCCAGTAAGGTGAGCAATGAGTCAGCGACTAATTGATCGAAATGTGGTCAACCGGCGCAATCAGTGGCCAAGTCAGGATTGAGGCTCAGGTCAGTAAGGTTTTGCTGTGTGTTCGGTGGAACTGGCAGGAAATCATCTACTATGAGCTACTCCTCTACAGCCAAACTCTTATTTCGAATCTGTACTCTCAACAATTGGACCGTCTAAAGGAATCAATCGCCCAGAAAAGACCAGCTTTGGCCACAAAAAGGGAAATTTTGTTTCAGGAGAACAATGCCAGACAATCGATAGTGACGGGGACGAGAAGCTCTGGGGACTTGATTGGGAAGTATATATCCACGTTATAGTCCAGACCTGGCACCAATTGATTTTCACCTCTTTCTGTCTATGACGAAAGATTTTTTTGATGAAAAAGTTGCTTGTGACGAGGAACGAGGATTTCTAAGTAAAAAAAAACCTACTAGAATCACTTTCAAAACGTCAACAAGTTATTAAACAAATCGTTGCATATTTCATCTAAATCGAATCATTCCAACTATTCCAAATAAAGCCTTAAATTCACAACAAAAATAGTGACGAGGAACGGGGGTTTGCCCAGAAGCAACCAGCTTTGGCCAATAGGAGAGGAATTGCCTTTCAACAGGACAACGCCAGGCCACACACATCGATAGTTTCTCGCCAGAAGCTCCGGGAACTTGATTGGAAGGTATGTATCCACCTAATAGTCCGGAACTGGTTTCTGTCTATGATGAAAGATTTTTCCAGTGAAAAAGATTCCTCAAGAGAAGCTTTTAACGAGGAACGAGGGTTTCTGAGTAAGAAAAACCTACTGGAATCACCTTAAACACGACAACAAGTTATCAAACAAATCGTTGCATATTTCATCTAAATCGAATCATTTCAACTATGCCACATAAAGCTTTAAATTCACAACAAAAATAAGGATTTCTCTCCACTAAAACTCATATTAAATAAACACATTTTTTTTATTCCTTTCAACTTTCATGGAATGTGCCAAATCTCACATTTCTCGCTTCACGTTTTCATATCAAAACGCCACACAGGAATTTGCCGACTTGACAGCTGCACATTTTTCACCTATGCGAAAGTTGTGTTGCATGCGTCAATGTGCGACAAGTTTTTAGTGCTTATCATGCGCCATACAACCACAACAACAACAAGCAACAAATCACGCAGCAATAAATAAGTAGAAGAAAAATTTGCGTTATAATTAAAAATCCATACTTTTGCCGAGGCTTCAACGGACTGCGGCATTTTTCAATGCAGTTTTTATTGAGCAATGCGTAAGTTTTAGCTATTTTTATTATACACTCATACACACACACACACAACACCCATTTATACGCACTCAGGTGTCAGCCAAGCGCAACTTGTGCGCATTGCCTGCCAGCCAGCACCAAAGCCGCAAGGCAAACAAACAACACCAAAAAAAAACAACAAAAATATATGAATAAAGCAAAAACAACAACAACAACGAGAAATGTGCGTCTAATAACCTGTCATACCACAAAGCCAACTGTGCAACGTTGGGACCCGCTAACAGCCGCGTGGCAACGCTGCATCTGTCAGTGGCTTAAGTGCTGTGCGCATGCAGCCAACAATCACAACAACAACAACTCAAATGAGTTAAAATTAAATAAACTTTACAATTCGATTTTGTCCAATGCAAACGAACTAACAACAACAACAACACTAATCACAGCAACCATTGCAATTGCAAACGCAAATGTGTGTTGCAGTTGAGTTGAGTTGAGGAGTTGTGTGTGTAATGTTGTTGTTGTTGCCACATTTGGTTGCACATTAGCAGAAGGTGCCACGCAGAAATGCCAAAATCCATTGGAATGTAGATACATTCCACATATACACACACACAGAGACAATTTCTCACTTATGAGCGCAAGTGTGTGTGTGTGTGTGAACTGCCAATACACCACACAGCCACAACTGGCGTCCAACTCAAATCTGCAACACACACACATATGGCAATGCAATTTTTCTTCGTTCTATGTCCAACAAGATTTTGCTTTTCGTGCAATTTTGTTGTTGTTACGATTGCTGACCGAACAGGTGACTTGTGTGTTGCCCAATTTAGAAGTTTTTAACAACCGTTTGTCCGCTTGCATATTTTCGGTAATTAATTAAGTTAATTTCGTTGGTAGTAGTTAACTTTGGCAATAACAATAACAACAACAAGCAACAGTCAGCAACATATATAAATTGCAATCCTAAAGTTGTAAAGTGCAGTTGACATGGCCGCACTGACCGACCGAACCGGTTCGTTCGTTTTAATGCCTTTGGTGTGTGTGTGTGTGTGATTTTCTTCTAATGCGGCAATTGACATTTTTCGGATATTCAGACACAGCGTTCAGCAATTTGCAGGCCATTTTTCCAGTTGAACGTTAGGCCATTATTGACAGCGTTGTCAGAGTTGTCGTTTTGACAATGAAATTGGTTTGTTTATACAGCTATCAGTTACCTAATTGTCGGCGTCATTATGTGCCGAGGCTAATGAGGTTAACTCGCTTAAATGACAATTATTGAAGTTATAACTGACAGGAGGGCCCTAAGGGGAACTAAGACTGAATAGTCACTGAAGTCTGTAAATGGATGAAGGCTTCAACAAGTGGCATTCCATAAGAGAAGAATTTAATTTTTTCAAAGTTTTGTCAAAATCTAATTTAAAGGTGAATAAAGAAAGAAATATTCTTTTTTGTTTTTAGTCGAAAGAAAAAGTCGCGATACGAACCCATGACTTGTTGGTTTATTGTAGAATGGAAGAGCCCTGATCAGAGATTTTTCATTTTCTTCAATGAAAGTTAGGTTTGGTTGAAATGGCTCACAAACAACAAAAAATGGCTCAATGTGATAGCACATTCCCTCCCTTTATGGAGCTGCGAGGATTCGTTTGAGGAGTCCCATATAAATCTCTATTAAGAATTGAAAAAGGGTTAAGCTGATAAAACGAAGACCTAAGGAATTTATTCTTCTTCTGACCAAGGGCGGAAATTTTCAAATAAAGTGGAACATTTCTTACGACAAAATACTTTATTGTATGAGATAAGTCAGGGATACGAACCTACGATCAGCTGACTCATACATCAACTACCGACTTTCAGTAATTATTTACTTAAATCAGTGTCAAAAGAGGTTTTAGAAATTCCACTGCTTTCATTTAAGACTGATAGCTTCACTTCAATTATTATTGGCGGTATTCACGATATTTCTTGTTTTATGCTAACGACCCGAACAGTACATCAAAGTAGAACAGTGTTAATTGAGATATAGAAGAACCTTTTTGTGCTTCTATCAATTGGTTTTAGTTGATTTTTGATAGACCCATAGAGCGCTAGGTAGACTCAAAATCTTATTAATTTAGTTTAAAAATTAAAAAAAAAAAATAGGTTTTAGTTGATTTTTAAAACACCCATAGAAGTCTAGACTTAAAATCTTACTTATTTAATTCAAAACTTATTACAAATCAAATCAGTTTTAGGGTTTGAGAAAAGAAAAGAAGTAGAAAGCGCTGAAACAGATTAGAATGGACTAAGCGACCTGTGACAATAAAGCAGAACAAAATAGAAAACATGGACCCATCTTGATGCCCAAAGATTTTTCTTGAGCTGATCCAAACTATTCCAAGTTTTGGTAAAAATTGATAACTTCCAGGCATAGCAGACCAACGCTGACTTGTTAGATTCTCTACTCTGTCAACTACAATGCTTTAGTATAAAATTCCTACGATGATGAAACCCACTGACTGCTTCAGTGTCACCTCTGAACCCTAGCAGACTGAAAATTTAGTAGATTCCACTATAAAATAGTCACAAATGCAAGAGACTATTTCTGGTCGGTGCCCAAACTTAACCAAGAATGTTAGGCTTGGAGACCAACGCTGACTTGTTAGATAGATTCTCTGCTTTGTCAATGCTTTTGTATAAAATTCCTACGATGATGAAATCCAATGCCTGCTTCAGTGTCATCTCTGAGCCCTAGGAGACTGACAATTGAGTAGATTCCACTATAAAACAGTCACAAATGTAAGAGACCATTTCTGGTCGGTGCCCCAACTTAATCAAGAATCTTAGGCTTTTAAACCAACGTTGACTTGTTAGATAGATTCTCTGTTTTGTCAATGCTTTAGTATAAAATTCCTACGATCAGTGTCGTCTCTGAGTAGGAGACTGTGACTACTGACTCTACCTAGAAACTCCAACTAAATCACAAAATTCACAAACGCATTGGACCATTTCTGGCCGGTGTCACAACTCAATGAAAGCTCAATCGAGTCATACCACGGCCAAGAACAAATAAACTTTCAAAAAAACCCCCTGTAATGAAAAATGCTCTTTTGAAACCCTTCCTTCAGTGCTCGACATATAGTCAAAGTATACTACATATGTATATGATTTGGTTTACAGCAAAAAATCCAACAGCCTAAAAGTCCTTTGAACAATTCTACCCAAAAAACTGAAACATTTTTATGCGCCTTTAAACTGCTTACAAATTTCCAACACGCCAGTTAGTGTCGACGTTGTTTCCGACTATAAAAATAACTTTGATAAATTCCTTAATTTGTATTTGTACTTTTTGTTGTTGTAGTTGTTGTTGGTGAATATTGCCAACTCCAGCCGGCGCATTTCGAAGGAATTCTTTCTTTAAATACCATTTTATCAAGACACACGAATGATTGTTGCACAACAACAACAACAACAACGACTACAAAACAAATACAAAATAACAGCGACAAGAGCAGCTAAGAAAAAAATTAGTAAAAAACAAAATCAGCAACAAGTAAGCGAAAAAAAGTTGATCCAATGAGTTAAAATTAAAAGATAAGCATTTAACAACAACTGCAACAGCAACAACAACAACAACAACAACAACAGCGACTAACAACTTTGGCATTGGCAGAGATTAATTGGTAGGTAGGAATGGGTGGAAAACGTCAAGAAGCAGCAGCGGCAGCAACAGCGACGGCAGCACAACAGGCGCAAGAATCAAAAAACAACAACAATAATAAAACTACTCGCCGAGGATGAGTTGAAAGATTTCGTTGTGGTCAAAATGCTACAACGAAGGCAACCAAAATGAGCAAAACACAATGCAGAATCAGAGGTGTTGCAGACCCGCCGACAGTGTTGGTGGCGTTGTTGTTGCATGTGGCGAAGCGGCAGCAATAAGGAAAAGCAACCGATTAGGCAGACTTCAACTGCGGCCATGTGGCTGAACTCGAACTGTGGAGGCTGCACAGCAAACTTGGCTAAAGGTCGGGCAACGTACGCCACCTCGCAGCAGTTGAGTGCACAGCCAATGCGACGTTGCAAGCGGCAACTGGCGAGGCGGATAACAGTTGAGACGTTTGGAAGCTTTAGCGATTTTTGTGTAATTTATGTTAAATGAAAATTCCGAAACTTGTTGGTTGACTCAGCGAGTGGCGCAGTGCACGTTGCGTGTTTGTTTGACTCTGTGTGTGTGAAGAGAGCGTTAAACAGACAGGTGGACAGACAGCATTGGACAGGCGTAAACTTGCCACGCAGGTTGTGTATAGACGAGCAGACAGATAGCCAGCCAGCCAGTCAGTTGCATGCAAACGCAGCAAAAATATGCGGGAGATGCAACAAACCTTGTTGCATGCAACACACACACACACACATACATAAAACACAGCTTAAATAATGAAATTAATCCTTGACAAGAGTCAACAGCACAGCACGAAATTAAAAGCGAGTGAAGAAGAAACAAAATCACAGCCAAAGAGATGCGGCCAGAAAATTGCAAACTTATTACAAATCGCGATAAAAATCTATGCAAGACATGCGCTGAATGCCAGACAGGTTGTTTATATGAAGCAACAGTGGAACAGAAGGCGGCGACTGGAGTGGGGGCGAGTGAGGAGTGGAGAGCGTGTAAAAGGAAGCTACATGGGGAAGTGAAGGAAGTTGCAGTTTAAAATTGCTGGGAGTTTATTGCAATCAACGTTGTACTTAAATAGCACAACAGGATGTTTGGTAGAAGAGACTTTTGTGCACTGGAAGAAATAATGTTAAAAAAATATAATTAATTTAGATGCATTTCTGGTGCTTAGAATTGGCTAAGAACAATAAGGACTTCTATGCTTTTGTGAACAAAAATCTATAAAATCTATTGAGTACTTGTTTTCGTATTTTTAGTCAAATCAGTTTCTCAAAGTGTATGAATGCATAGTTGGCTCAATCAACTGAATGGTTGCAATCATAGAGAACTGCGCAGGCGCACAGCAGGACACTGAAAAGTGAAAACTGACCAACCAGGCAACCATTGCGTGCGCATGCAGACGAAGGCGTTGCCAGGTATTGGCAGTTGAGCAGCCAAAAGAAAATGAAAAATCGTGTAAAAAAATGCTCAATCATTAGAATGTAGGAGTAGATTTCGATTTCTTTTGAAATAGGATTCTTGCAATTGTCTACAGAGATTTTCAGTTTTCTTTTATGTTACTTGAAAAATAACCATGAAAGCATAATTAAAATTCCACAAAGGCCAAAGCGACTTCGTTGGTTGAAGCCAATGAATACAAAGAGATAGGAAGCAGTTTGAAACGAAGAAAGGATGGACAATTTTAGAGGAGATTTTCAGAGAAGGAAACCACACTTAAATTCCTATAGTAGGAGTTGAAAGGCAGGTAGCCGATGGCCACAAAGGAAAATTGGCTGTGAACAGAAAAGCGGAGAGTAAAAGACGAGCTGATTTGGTGAGTTCAGTGTATGAAAGGTGTGTGTGAGAAATGTAAGAAAGAATGGAGATTCCTAAAAAACTAACTATTCACAATCACAATTGGGTTCTACGAAGAAACAACTACAATCAGAATTAAGTTTTATGAAAAGAAATCTACAATCAGAATTGAGTTTTTTGAAAATAAATCTACAATCACAACTCAGAGTTTGAGGATTAAAACAAACAACAATAGACAAAAAAATGAAACATAGACAAAGACGCATAGTCAAAGAAGCCTTACAGACATCACATAATGTGTGGTCCTGGTCGACAGTTGACAGTTGTTGGCGTAGGGCGCAAAGTAGCTGAAACTAAGCTGAGGACATGCACCAATTTTATCGCAATTAATAATCAAAAGGAATTTAAATTACAGACAAAAAACGAGCGACCAGCGCATTTTATTGGCATGCAACATGCAACACGAGTTGCAAGTGACTAAAACTTAAGCGACAAAAAGTAGCAAACAAAAAAAGCAGAACATTTTTTAAGCAACAAAAAAAAACAAATTAAATTTAACAAGAAGACAAAAGTAAAAATAGCAGCAAAACGCAGTTGGCAGTTGACATGTTGCAAAGCGGCAAAGATTGGGGAGACGTGCCAGCGAAGATTGCAGTGCCGAGGATGCTTTGCGTCGGTAGCGGAGGAGTGAGCAGTGAGGGGGAGTAGCAGCAGCACGAGCGGCGGCAAGTGATCGGTCGGGCATATTAACAGCAGGGAGGCTGCGCACAACATCCTACAACAACAAACAAAAGCTGCACAAGATGGATTACACGATGGCAAACACGATCGCCGATCGCTACACACACACAAAGGTAGCAAAAAAAAAATTGCATGAAACGCTG
Source organism: Melieria picta (assembly GCA_964056695.1). Classification (NCBI taxonomy): domain Eukaryota; kingdom Metazoa; phylum Arthropoda; class Insecta; order Diptera; family Ulidiidae; genus Melieria; species Melieria picta. The sequence goes on along the minus strand of OZ057398.1, from coordinate 85,434,584 downwards.
CGGCATGATAGTGCAAGATTTTTTGGATTTGTTTTTATTTTTTTATTTTGCCATTGAGCCAAAGCATTTCACAGTGCCGCAAAGAGTTAAGATCGCAACTTGGCGGTGGCATGCAACATTGAAAACGTTGAAAATGCGTGAGCACACAATGAAAAGTTCGTGATTTGGCGGCGCTTTTTTCGCCCAGTCATCGAATGCGAATATGTAACTGTGTGTGTGTGTCTGTGTTAAATGGTAAGATTGGCAGATTAAAATATTTGCAACATTTAGAATGAAAGTATGCGGACTAACCAACTGACAGTTGGCTAGATTTGGCAAATTAATTGTATAAAAATTAAATAAAATACAAAAAACTAAACTAAGAAATATATAAAAAAAATATATAAATTATATAAAGTGTATATAGAAGCGTCGCCACACACTTCCGGTTTGTGGCATAAACAGCAAAAAAGTTGCTTATATCAAAATTGGATTGGACCCCTGTTTATGAATGCAAAGCATTGTAGACACTTGAATAAAAAAAGGGATAAGGCCAAACATTGTTTTAGCTTGGCTGATATTTAAAACCACTCAATATGCCGGAAATCTTTGCAAAAAACCATAAAAGCAATGCAAAGCAGGTTGAAGCGCAAATGCGACACGAAAGGAAGCAAAGCACGACAAGGAAGAGCACAGCACAGCACAAGTGTCAGCGTTTAGGTTTTTAGAAACTGTCATGCAACACAGCCAACACAACCCTTCTTGCCTTACACACAACAACAGCCAACAACAGCTGAGCAAAACACAATAATAGCTGGTCCAAACAAAAAAAAACAAACCAGGGCGGCATATCAAATGTCAGCAATGCACACGCACGTCAGCCTGTTCGGTGATCTTGCGCGCTCTGACACTTTCGGCCCGATCACCACTCACTGCTGCCTTACGTCAGCTCGCAGCGCTTTCGACAGGATGCAGCACCACATATCGAGTGCAGATAATTTTTTCATAAATCCAAAAATCGATAAGTAGGAAGGAAGCAATTAGTTTTGGGCACATTTAATATTTTCAATAAATAACAAAATATTAAAAAAACAAAATTAATAAGTAAAAAAAAAATAATAAAACTATAAGCAAAAAGCATATGGAAGAAACTTACTCTTTGAGCGCGCATTGGCACTGTTGTTGGTATCATGCAATGCCTCAACGATCAGCGTGAACGTGCCCTGCAAAAAACACAAACAAAGTACAACAACAATAAGTATGAATGAATGAAAGATGAAAGTTTTATTATATTAGAGCAAAATGATGGCCATACAAAAGCCACGTTTCTACGTTTATTATTAAGTTGCTTGTAAGTTGCGAAGCAAATTGCTGTATTTTTTAGTCAAGTAAGTAGAAGTAGAAAAAATATTTAGTACTTAAGCGCAATAAATACAACAGAGGGCACAGAGCGGATGGCAACGAGGAACGCAATGGAACGGCGCAAACGTTTAAAGTGAATTAAGACTAAACGTTGATCGCGTTAGGGAAATTACGAGCTCCGGCCGATCGTGACAAGGGAAGTGAACGTTTTAGTTGCTTTGTGTGGAGGAAAGAGATGATTGTGCCGCGCAAAAAGAATGAACAACTTGAGTAACGCGATAATCGATCGAGGAGTTAATGGATGTGTGTGAGGAATGCGGTGTTGTCATGATGGGACTGGGTGGTCACAAAGCAGGAGAGGGTAATTTTTGCGTAGAAAGAGAAATTATGCCATGGACAGGTAGTGATCTCGATCAGCCATGTGCTGATCTTGAATGGCATAAACTGATTTTTATATTTATTAGAAAGTGTACACTTTTCTTTTGGTCTTAACCAGAAAATGATGACCTTGATTTAGAAAGTGGTGATTAAGTCAAGGAAATTATGATCTTGTCTATGAACTGATGATCAACAAAATAATTATCTTCTCTTGAAAGCGATGATCTTGCATAGAAAGTTCTTGTCTATAACATGATGATCGTGTCTAGAAAGGGATCTTGCTAAGAAAGTGATGTCTAGAAAGTGATGATCATTTCTAGGAAGCGATGATCTTGCATGGAAAGTGATGATCTTGATCTGATAAACTAGAAACTGATGATCTTGTCTACAAACTGGTATCATAGAAAGTGATGATCCAGTCTGAGAAGTGATGATCTTGCCGACAAAGCGAGGATTTTGCATAGAAAGTATTGATCTTGTATAAAATCTGATAATGTAGAAAGTAAATATCTTGTCAAGAAAGTGATGATCATGTCTAGGAAATGTTGATTGTGCCGAGAAGGCGACAGAAAGTGATGATCTTGTCTACAAACTGACAATATAGAAAGTGATGATTTTGTCAAGTGATGTTGGAAGTGATAATCTTGCGAACAAAGCGATGATCTTGTATAGGAAGTGATGATTATATCTAGAAAGTGATGATCTTTGCGTATAATCTAATCATGTAGAAAGTAATTATCTTGTCAAGCAAGTGATGATCTTTAATAGAAAGTGATCAAGAAAAATATGATCATGTCTAGGAAATAATAAAAGATACAAAGTGATGATATTGTCTATAAACTGATAATATAGAAAGTAATGAATTTATCAAGAAAGTGATGATCTTGTTCTGATAAGCTAGTAACTGATGATCTTTTCTACAAACTGGTATCATAGAAAATGATGATAAAGTCTTAGAAGTGATGATCTTGCCGGCAAAGCGATGATCTTGCGTAGAAAATTATGACCTTGCATATAATCTGATAATGTAGAAGGTAACGATCGCGTCAAGAAAGTGATGATTTTGTCTAGGAAATGATAATCATGCCGAGAAAACAATAGAAAGTGATGACATTGTAAACTGATGATTTATAATGTGATGATCAAATCGTGGAAATAATGATATTGCCGAGGAAGCGATAATATTATATAGAAAGTGATAATCTTGCCGAGAAAGCGATCATCTTTCATAGAAAGTGATTATCATTATTATTATGTCTGAAACTGATTATGTCTAGAAACTGATGAACTAGTAGGGATCTCAAATAGATTATTATTCATAAAAGCATTCAGCATAATATTAAAAAGTGATCTTGTCCTCAAAGCAGTAATCCTGTCAAACATACGGTAATCTTGTCCACGAATCAAAGATCTTGCCGAGAAAGCAATGATCTTGTTTAGAAGGTGAATATTTGAACTAAAAAGTGATCTTGCATGGAAAGCATTGTTTTTATTTAGAAAATAATGACCTTGTATAGATTGTGTCAATTTTATTAAAAAAGCAAAAAAGTTATAAAGAAATATGAGTTATGAGATTTTTCGTCTCTTACCGGACAGAAAATATGTATCACCAATTAGACTTTAAACTTTATACAGCAAGTATTGTCATTGTTGCTTGTGACAGTCGAAGAGATCACTTAACTGCTTTTTGCAGTGTTCTCAAGAATGCAACATTAATGAAATAATTACATTTAATGATCATATAAATAAATATGAGAACTTAGCATTGACCAATTACCACTTCAAAAACAACAAGAAGCATAATCATTATGTGTATTGATCATCGCTTCATTCCATCAAATCAAGAAGCTCTAAGTGCAACAAAAGAAAAATGACCACAACGAAAAATTTCACTTCCGCTATGGAATAGCAAAGAATTTGGTATCAATAAGGCGAGAGTGGCAATGACAACGTCGGTGTGATCACCACCAGAGCGAACTCTCTTAGCTGATCTCTTTTACGAGGCAGATAAGGCAAACGACATTCAATGAATTAATGGGTCACTGTTCAATGGCACCGAATCATTTCGGTAAATGTAAAGTTTTCAGAAAAATTGAAATGCAACCGAAAAAAATGCTCAATCATTAAGCCGGAAATGCATGTAACGAAATGAAGGTGATGTAAATATGCTAAGCCCAATTAGAGACAAATTAATACACAGGACGGCGGCGATAAATTAAATATTAAAATATTGAGCAGCACACTTGAAAATGCGATTAGCTAATCTCGCGCGGAGAGCAAAGCAGAAAGTCGAGAAAAACCGAAACCGCAACGCCTACGTAAAATTTATGTTGACATAAAGCCAAAAAACTGGAGAAAACCCGAAATACGAACTCAGCTGAGGCTGCATGATCGCCGATCATAAACAACAACCAACTAACTAATGCAACCAAGTAGCAACTAATGCAACGGCCAGCAATAACAACAGGCAACTGTTGCTAGTATGCGAGATCACATTTAAAATGCAAATGTGCGCGCGCGGTTCGCGCGAACCACGGCGCATGCGTGCACCGCCAGTCAGCCAGCCGGCCAGCGCGCCCTCAATTCACACTTGATTACAAAAAATGGAAACAACAACGCAGCAAGTGGAAAAAAATTAGTAGCTGCATTGCGGCGAAAACAACACAACAACATGGAGCACCAAAGATGACACCAGACAAACTGAGCAAAGCGAATCATCTAAAGCCGGAGAATATTAATGGCACTTAATATGAAAATGCAGAGGAGTAACTACGCGTAGTGGTCGAACGATGGTGGATGCTGGTGTTTGTTGTTGTTGACGCTGTTGCTGTAGTATGTTTTTCCTCGTAAAATTGCATGTACAAAATTTTCGGGTGTCAATTTTTGAAAGCATTCAAGTTATGAGTGAAAAAAAAATTGTGCGTAGGTGGCCAGCTTTTCCTGCACGATAACAAATTTTTATTAATAGCGGAAGATTTCATCTTTCCAAAGGCAACAACTACAACCAGTTGATGCATTGGCCAATTGGACAGAAAATTAATGCATTTTTATTAATTCGTATTTTTATGAGTTTGTTGGCGGCGTGGAGGCTGTGCGTGTTTTAATCCGAATTGCAGCTGTGGCGGCATTTTATTGGAATTGGAAAGGCACAGACGATTCAATCAAAAAATTGTTAAACTGTAAAACACAGTAAACGGGAAAATTTGCAATGAAATAAGTGAAAAATTGCAGCGAATAAATACAAAAGCAAACGGCTTCGAACGGCAGGAGGCATTCGAGCGCAAAGGCATTGAAATGCCTGCGCTGGGTACGGCGACTGCAATGGATGCGCGCATGCGCACACTGCATATTGCCAATAGCTGTTGTTGTTGTTGTTGCCAACAAAGCGCGAAATGTGGATAATTGTGAAAATCGCAAATCAACCAACATAAAAACTAGAAAAGTAAACTTTTCGAGCAAACAAATTTTGCGGCTGCAACACCAACTCACAAAAAAAAAACAAGGAGTTGAAACTGAAATCAAAAATATGGGCACGGCAGGAAGCAAATCAGACGACAAATGCACTGCGGCGAGGGAGGCGCGCCCGGCTCAACGACGAACGCGCAACAGGCACAGCGGCAACGCTGTTGGCAACAAAGTGTTGCATGTTGCAGATGCGCGGCTTATGAAATGAAATGCTGAAAACCATAAAAAGACAGCAACAACAACATTCAACGCCAACTGTGTTGACGGTGGCAGCCATCAACAGCTTCTACACCAAAAAGGCAGCGGCTGGTGTGACGTTGATCATGTTTTGAGGCGGCGCTGCCGAAGTGCCATCGAGCTGCTGCCGAACAATTGCCGCAAAGCAGCTCCAACAATAACTGGCTGGCAGTTGCCACTCGGCAACAGGGTGAAACCAACCAGCGCCGATTTTTGCATACATAAGAAAAAAATACATTTCCATTTTCAATTGGTGAGCAAAAAAAAGACTATTCGAACTTTTAGGCGCAGCAGCAGTTAATGACTTTTTATTTCAACTGTGGCCATTTCAGTGCACACTTATTTTTTTCAGGGAGGGATGAGCGCTTAGCACTTCAAATAAAGCGATAAATGCAATGCACAACAAAAAAATGCCAGACAACGGGCGGGCGCTGAGCTGATAATGTGAGGAAGCGCGCGCGCGCGCTCTCAGGAGAATCCACAGAAAGTTAAAAATAAATATGCACCAACAAGAGTGGAAAGATCGCGTGTGCATCGTCATATACACTTTGGATCAACCTCAGACAGGAGGAGTAGCTGGCGGCAGCAGAAATAGCAACAAAAACAACAGCGCAAATATTGCATGTTGCTCGTGTAGTGTCTGCATTGTTGCATCTCAAACGACAGCATAAGATTAAAGTTCAATTTTAACACTCTGCATCGTCGGCGCCGTCAACCCCCTTTCGCCCAACGACTACATGCCACATGCCATATACACGTGAGGATGACTCTCTGCGTTGCATGCAACCGTGCTACTGGCTGGCGCATAAAGCGGTGGCGTTTTATTTTTAGGCCAACAGACAGTCGCCGTAGTTAGTTGGAACTTTTCATTCTTCGCCTACGGTTCGCACTTCTTCTCCACCTCCACTGTCACTCTCTATTTTCCATTGTCGTGTCGGACGTGTCAGCGGATTGGCATGTGCACCAGACACATGCGCCTGTGTCTGTGAGCTCCTATTTTAGAAACAGCATACTTTTGGATATATTTCATTGAATATATTTGGCAGGCAAATGGTGCGCCCTTTACTGTGCTTCTAAAAGCGTTGTTTGGCGTTTGCCATTAGCGGTCGAAGCGTTACTATTGACCCAGAAATTTCGCTGCGCTGTATGCAGAGCGAAAAGGGGAAGCGAACGAGTGCATTGCAATGTTTAGTTTTTCTCTGTGTAAATGAAGCACTGCAACATTTATTATGCATTTGGAAAGGAATGAAGAACTATAATGTTGGAGCTTTGTTGGATTTCATATTTAGAGAACTCGTATTCTTAAAATTATGAGAACATAATTGCATAGTAAACTGTCTGATATTCTTTAATTTGTGTGCCAGACAGTACAGTGGTTAGTACATGACTTTAGGTGAAATATTTGCTCGATAGTATAGTGGTTAGTACCCGCCTTTTAATTACATATTGCCTTAATATCAGGTGTACAACTTTGCTTCCGCCGTTTTTTCCAAAATTAAAAGCTTTATTACGAAAAAGTGCTTACAGATGTATTATTCAAAGTATTGTCCGTCGCTAGCGACAACTTTCTCCCATCTTTCCGGCAATTTTCGGATCCCGGCTCGAAAAAAGGAGTCCTCTTTTGACGCTATCCATGAAGCAATCCATTTTTCCAATTCTTCGAAGGATTGAAAATGTTGATCTGCCAGGCCGTGTGCCATCGAACGGAATAGGTGGAAGTCAGAAGGGGCGACATCTGGGGAATACGGCGGGTGGGGCAAGACTTCCCATTTCAGCGTTTCCAGGTACTTTTTGACCACTTTTGCGACGTGAGGCCGAGCATTGTCGTGTTGGAGGATGACTTTGTCATGTCGCTCTTGATATTGTGGCCGCTTTTCTTTTAGCGCGCGACTAAGGCGCATCAGTTGCGTTCGGTAGCGATCTCCTGTGATGGTTTCACCCGGTTTTAAGAGCTCGTTGGTCATCTTTGAAAGTTTTTTCTCTTCCACCACCATGTTTGTCTTCGACATCGAAATCACCATTTTTAAAACGTTGAAACCACTCCCGACACGTTCTTTCACTCAGAGCAGCATCACCGTAAGTTTCTGAGAGCATTCGATGCGCTTCAGCTGCATTTTTTTGCGAATTGTAACAGAAAAGTAAAACTTCCCGCAAATGGCGAGAATTGGGCACATAAACGGACATTTTCGAGCGTGAATAATACGAAAACAAGAACAACTGTCACTAAAACGGCGATGACAATTCGTTAGGCACTCTCCACACTCACTTTAAAAGCATTACCATCTATGTATTTCAACCAGCCTCAGCCGGTACAGCCACCTATCGGAAAACGGCGGAAGCAAAGTTGTACACCTGATAGTATGGTGGATAGTACCCGCCTTTCGATCACATATTGCCTCGATAGTAAAGTGGTTAGTACCCGCCTTTGGATCACATATTGCCTCGATAATATAGTGGTTAGTACCCACCTTTCGATCATATTTTGCCTCGATAGTATAGTGGTTAGTACCCGTCTTTCGATCACATATTGCCTCGATAGTATAGTGGTTAGTACCGTCTTTCGATCACATACTGCCTCGATAGTATAGTGGTTAGTACCCGCCTCGATAGTATAGTGGTTAGTACCCACCTTTCGCTCATATTTTGCCTCAATAGTATAGTGGTTAGTACCGCCTTTCAATGACATATTGCCTCGATAGTAAAGTGGTTAGTACCCGCCTTTCGATCAAATTTTGCGTTGATAGTATTGCGAATAGTACCCACTCTTTTAGATCAAGTATTGCCTCGATAGTAAAGTGGTTAGTACCCGCTTTTCGATCACATACTTTCTCGATAGTATAGTAGTTAGTACCCGCCTTGCGATCACATATTGCCTCGATAGTATAGTGGTTAGTACCCGCTTTTCGATCACATATTGCTTTGATAGCATAGTAGTTAGTATCCACTCATTTAGATCAAATATTGCCTCGATAATACAATGGTTAGTACCTTCACCTGTAACATTAAAAATTAATTAAAACAAGTCAATATAGATAAGCTCATAAGAACCAGTAAATTTCTCTCTTTCTCTCTGTTATAGCGCAAAGAATACTATCGAAAACGCAGTATTAAAAATTAAATTTATTTACCAACAACAGCAATGAAGGCAGAAAAACAAATTGAAGAATTTCACGTGCCACGTTAATTTGCCACGTTAGTCGCTCGCCTGCCTGCCTGTCTGCCTGCCTGCCTGTCTGCGTGCCTGACTACCCGCTTGACTGGCTGCCAAGACGGCTGTAGGCATAGCGGAATGGATGAATGACTCGAATGGCGGATAAAATGACTTTTCGCGCTGCAGTTATCCCCTTCGAATAGTGCACTTACTCGGTATGCATTGTAGAAATGATAAAAATTATTTTATGTGGCCTATGCACAGTCCACGGCACAGCGAGTCTTAGCCTAGGCGTATACGGAGACGCAGGCCGCACACGCAGCACGGCGTGCGGCGGAGAGACGTGCTGGGTTTATGGAATGAATACGGAACACGTGTGCTGGTTTTACGAGATTCGTATACGCAGTTCACATTTTTTCTGCCTCACAAAGTTTAATTTTCGCTGCGCTGTCTTGTGCTGTTTTGCGCGGCCTGCGTTTCCGTATACGCCTAGGCTTAATGTTGGTAATGATGATGGCGGCGGCGATGATGGTGACTGTGCACATGCGCGCCATAATTACGCTGACAAACGCTATGCAACGTATACCACACGTCAAGGCGCAGATAGACGGAATGGAACGACGAATCAGCAGGAGAAAAACGAAATCACCCTTATGTGCGCATTTTTGTGACAAAGTTCAGTGAGCCCGTGCAAAGACAAAACTCATCGGTCGGTTCAGACCAGGGAACAGGGAGCGATCAAGCGGCAGTTGATGCGCACATGAGCACTCAAAGTTTCATTAAGTGGAAAGGAACATTACTTGAAAAGTATATTTTCAAGCAGACACACACACAAACACAGAGACACGTGCACAGAGCGACATGCAGAAATACACATGCCATGCTAATGTGGAAGTGGAAGTTGAAAAATCATTCAAGACGAAAAAACAACAACAGTAATGAATAAAAATACGTTAAAAATTGCTGAATAGTTGTGAAGCTTGAGTGCGTTCAATGACGATCGCGTAGAGGAGGAAGCAGCAACAGCATTTTAGTGAAGGAAACGTTAACACCAGAAGCAACGGTCTGGTTGGTCTGGCAAAAATGGTAATGAAATAATAGACAAACGAAGATATGGTGGTGTAAGTAGTGGTGGTGGCTCAAAATAGATGGTAAACATTTATGATTGTTGTAATTTAATTTAGAAATGTGCAGGCATGTCAATATGGGGGAAAAAAATAACAACAAAAGGCATAAAGTGTGCTGCTACCAAATAGCAACAAAAAAGTAAAAATAAAAAGACAGAAGCGGTTGCGCAGTGAAGCATTACGTAAAAAAGAATTTCGAAGGCATTTGCCTTGTTTCATGCTTATTTTTTCATTAACAAAATTAAGATTTATTCAAAAAAAACCAAAAAGAACATGAAATACTTTCAGAACACGTGCGCTGGCGTCTGCGAGTGGTGGCAACAGTGACAGCGGTGGCGTTAGGGGCGTTACAAGTGAAGCAAATGAAAGGAAATGCTTTATAGGTGTCACTTGAAATGAGGGGGACGATAATGAAATGTTACGCCGTCGCACACGAGTTTCGGTGTTATGGAGGTGCTGGGCTAAAGAGAGAGATAGTAGAGGAGAAAGAGAGAGGGAGGAGAGAAGTCATAAAATTATGTTGAGGGTGATCTTAAAAATATAGAGAAGCAAATAAAAGCAGTAAGTCGTGGTACATTTTGAATGTTGTTGGGGGAGTTGAATAGATTGGAGTGAGAGAGAGAGAGAGAGGTAGGCATAAGACTTGAGGCCCATTAAGAAATATAATTTAGATAGATTAAACAATGCTCCAGTTTAAATTAGAGGTTCTCAGATATGTAGAAAGCAGAGAGATGATAAAAACCCTAACACATGTAATGCATTTTTTCAACAGCTCAACTCCGATCGCGAAATTTTCAGTTGAATTATCCTACATGGCAACAGATGACAGAAATCCTTTCAAATATGCATATTCCGTTTTATTTTCTAAAAAAACAGGCAAAACAAGTTTTAAAGCAAATAACCAGCAATGTTCGAGAAAAAGTTAAAACAACCTAAGGGATGAAGCGGCACTTTACGATCAACAACAGTCAAATCCGAACGCACCACACCAATATTTACTCGACCAGCGGAACAAAGTGAAAAAGAGAACAAATACAAAGGGGGGAGGGAGCGAGGGGTTTTCCGTTGAGCGCTCTAAATTGAGGCGAACTGTGGCGAAGCGCACGCGCGGCTCGACCGCACCGCCATCACCACGACGACGGCGGCGGCCCGTGTGCGTTTTAGCGCATTTTAATAGCCGACAGATGTTAAGCGTAAAAAGCAACTTGCGCGCCACCCCTTGCCATGGCGCGCACACGCACTCGCACACACACACACACACACACACACTCACATGAACACATGTGCGCAAGCGCTGCGAGAACCGACCGGCACATCATGTGCACCCCACTTTATGCAGTTTATTTACTTTGTGCGGTGTGCTGAGCCGGTAATGTTGTTGTTGTTGTTATTGGTATATGGCACAAAATATTTTGTAACGTACATTTTTGCCGCGCTACAAGGACACGCGACGCATGAGGCAGAAATTCCTTTTAGTTGCAGAAAGAAACGAATTAAAGTTGCCGACTGTAAAGCAGCGCGTTCAGAGCCATGGCAAAAGTGTCCGCGAGCAACGCAGGGGGGAATGAAGTAAAAGCTATTTTTAACAAAATACAAAAATATTGGCCAACACACCACTGACATGACAGACTGGCAGCAAAAGCAAACAGGGAGCGAGAGCGAAATAGAGCAAAGTGAGCAATTTTTAGCAACGTTGATTTAGGGAAATTTCCGCACTACAAGTTGAAGATTTTGTTGTTGATTTTGCAGTGGATTGGTGGGATATTTTATGAATAAGCAATTTGTGAATGTGAAATGCGGCAAAATCCAGACGAAAATCACTTCCCGGCGACTCGACTACATGATGACGATGCGCTGCAACTATAATCAGGTTTTTTTTAAATTAAAAATAATCAATTTGCAGCAACTTATTTATAATTTGACAGCATTGCTGCTCGCTGATCTGCAAATTGTGTACACTAAGTGCGGGCAATGCAAATAAAAGTCAGTGTAGAACGTTGTGTTGTTGTTTTCATGAAAACACTAAATTCTACTTCGGTTTTATTGACAATTCTTCAACAATTCAACGCACGCGTGCCTGAAATTTGCAATGCAAATTTCTAAATTCAAGTCACAAAAAATGCGAATAGAACAAACGAATTAAAAAAACAAAAAAATTTCAGCAAGATCAGCGAACAGACAAGCACCAGTTAAGTCTCGCCTAACCGTAACCACAGATTAGAAATCTGCAGAATACGAAAAGAGAAAACGAAAGAAAAATCAAAGTCAACTTACCGGCCATGCAAAATTGAAGGCAAACTGTATGGGATTCGTGAAGCCTTTATTCAGAAACTTCTGCGTATTTGTTAGGTTCACCGAATTTTCGCCCAAAATCGGCGTCACAACATCGCCGTACGTGCATTGCGACGTTGTATCGATTTTCGCTTGATAATGTTTTAAACAGACACGAAATCGTGTTTTACATGTGCCGATACATTTTCCCGTACTCGGATCCGAAACACCGCTACAACAATGACCTTCGCTATCGCGACCGTGTTCATTGTTGAAATATCGTAAACGTAACTCGAACAGCCCCGAACTGTGAACCTGCAAGCATAAAAAGAGTGAAAAACAATTGATTAGTTGCGAAATATTGTTGGAAAGTTTGTAAATATTTTATAAGTTAAGTTAAAGTTAAAAATTGCAATATTTCGAATAAATGTAGATGCTTTGTTCAATTTATTTATATTTTTTGTCCGAGAGCAAATATTTTTGTTCACAGATAGAATATTCTATCTATCTATCTATCTATCTATCTATCTATCTATCTATCTATCTATCTATCTATCTATCTATCTATCTATCTATCTATCTATCCATCTATCTATCTATCTATCCATCTATCTATCTATCTATCTACTCGTATCTAAAAACGTGCCTGAGGAAACGAGTAAGCACAGTGAAATTTATTTTACCCAGAAGAATAGGACAGTCAATGTTTCCATTGACTTTATCGACAACAAGAGACATGGAAATTACAGACCTTCTAGTTTCTAGGGAAGGTATAAGCTGTAAGTTTTATAAAAAATGTATTTATGGTGGTTGCTGCCAACACCAGTGCCCCAAATTTGGCCAACCTTAAAATTTCGTCATTCTAGAGAACTTCTCTCCCTAAATAAGGACCAGCCCAGAATAATGATTGCGGTTCTGACGGATCACTGTTTAATTGGCATCCACTCTAAAAGGTAAGCCTACCGTTTAATGACATCTGTCGGAATGACTTCTTCTTTCTAAAACCTTCTGTCAAAACTGTATGGAATGAAGCAGAGTAAAAACTTCCTTCTTTTGAAACTTAATCCAGAAGAAGGAAGAATCACCTGGGCAACTTTTTCTTCGACAGTTTAGGAGATCTAGCTGACTGGACTAATCACAGTCTACTAAGCATTGTAAGGAGCTCAAACTGGTTTAATGAGTGATCGATCTTTAGTTCCTTTGCTTGTGGGATCACAATAAGTCTTCATGGCCTAAGTGGGCTTCGCCTTATGGCAGCCACTTCTACCTACCTATTGGAAAAGTCTATTGGAAGTCTGAATTTAATGGGAAACTTTTGAAACGTTCAACACTTAGTTCAAAGCCAAAACGGCTCATTCCAAAACAGTGATGACCATTCTGCTACTCGCGTTCAGCAGAATGGTCATCACTGTTCCAAATACTTTTCAACAAATTGTCAAAATGCCTAAACCCAACAAAAATACCGAGAACAAATAGTAGCAGAAACTCAAAGGCAGCGAAGCGCATCCTTTGTCGATTTTTGCATTCACATCAAACTAATCGAATTAAAAAGCGATTCATTTGAACTGGCGCTTTTTTGTTGTAGTTATTTTAGTTTGTTTGACTGGAACGCCACCAACACCCAGTTTGACGATCAGCAACAGTGATCGTGCAGTAATGCGAGGCGACAATCGTTGCTGCCGGTTGGTAAGAAAATCGAGAAGAAAAAGACACCGAAATTCAGCTGCGGCAACATGACAATAAATCTTTCAGCCTGGTATTTAAGCAAAATGCTACAAAATTGCAACAGAGCGCGGCACGCAGACAGGACAAGACAGACGCGATCAAACACGGTCCTCGAGTGTTTGAAGTGGAAGACAGAAATTGTGGCGGTGGTGTGACGCTGTAAATCATTGGCTGGCTTGGCTTGGCTTGGGCTGACTGGAACAGTTGGACAAGTTGAAAAACGTGTGTTGATCTGCGTTTGCTTGTATGAGTGAGTGTGTGTGTGTGTGTGTGTGCGTGCGGATGATGATTAAGTTAAAGAAATATGTGCGAAAATCGAAAATGACAAATGCCCGCAAGGATCTGAAGAGCTGGCAGTAAGTGAAAGAAACGTATCCGTTGTTGTTGGTTTCGACACAGCAAACTTGAAATTGATAAAGCCGAACAAATTCACGCTTGTTAAGTTAAATGACGAGTGTTGTTGGCGACATAAATCGTGGCGTACTTGGGGTAGAAAATTTTTGGGAATTTAGTTCAAGAAAAAAGAGAAACAACAATTTGCAGACGAAATAAGAAATGAAATCAAAAACATGTAAAAAAAATGTTTCTTCGAAAACATTTAGCGCAAAAGTTGAAAAGACACCAAAAAAAGCGGCAGAAATGAAGCAAAAAAATTGTTCGCTGATAATCGAGCGACTAATTAGCATAATTTGATTGCGACCGTAAAAAGCGACATCAAATTAGCAATGAAAGAAGCACATGAAACTTGAATGCGGAGAAGAAGAAGAAGGCAGTTAAGTGATAAAACTGTCAACATTTATTAGTGAAACTTTATTGGTGCGACCAAAAAAAAAACTATTTCGTGTTTGGTTTTTTGTTGTCAGGTGTTTATTTAATAAATTTTATAATTAATTAGAAGTTGATTAGAACGGCGACCGGCGACTCACATATATCGCTGTTAACAAATTGATTAAGTTATAAAAAAACAAGGAGACAGAGATTGAATGCGATCAGATAAGAGAAGAAGAGGCCAAAACAAAACAAGAAAAAATTATCAACGTGAAAGATAAAAACGTAAAACAAAACAAATATTTTATAATTAAGAGGCAAAATCTTATAAAAATTAATACTATATAATGACTGGTGTTGCCAGATTTGCAGTAATTTGTATTAAGTTTCAAATATTCTGACAAAAACCATTTGTTTTGTACTTTTTAATGAATTCTTGAATTGAATTGGACTTAAATAAAGAAGTGATTTAGTATTTAGTTATTTAATTTAATGACTTTAAAATTTTATTTCATTTGTATCTGAAAATATTGAGTTATTAAATAACAATCTGGCAACACTGACATCAACAGTCAACAGCAATAAATCCTTTAACCCTAATTCCCAGAAGTGAGCCTCACAGTCTCACTAAAGATTTCAATTGGTGATAAATCCAAAAGATTTTCGATTCCATTATTTTGTGTAATCCTCTAATGGAATGTTAGAATTATATTGCATTTATAAATTTAACATTTTAGACAGTTTTTGTACTTTTTAAACAAATGTTGGGTTGTTAAAAGACAATCTGGCAGCACTGGTGCCGAAAGTCAACAGCAATAAATCTTTCAATAATAAGGAGCAACAATTTAAACAACTAGTTAAAGCTTCTGACAAGTGTCTGGTCAACAAAACAAACTGTCAAAAAATTAGATAAATAAAACAAAATTATATAAATTTTGCTCATAACATAATTGGGCCATTTTAAACCAGCTCAAAGGCAACAACAAGCCAAAAAACTCACAAAACAAACAATAACTCTCCTAACAAATTACACACACACACACACACAAACACATACAGACAACCCACGAAATCCCTAAGTAGGAGTTGAGAAAGGTGTAGGCAAAGAATACAAACACGCTTTTGTAATTATGACACTTTTGTTTATTGTCAGTTCAACTCATAAGACAACAACAATAGCAACAAAACTCAACCAGCAATCATGGCTTAATTAAACGCATACCAAAAGCAGGGTTTTTTTATTGTACAAAAACAACACAAAATCAAACCATAGACAAGTGGCAACAATAACAACAACGAATTCAAGTGGCAGCAAATTAAAAAAAAATCGAGGAAAAACAAAACAAGTAAAAGGTAAAACGAAAAACGAATAAACCAAAAGGAAAAACATTACCAAACGTCAGACAAAACGACCGGCCAGGCCTATAACCAAAAATAGACGCGTTGCTCTGATTTATAACTGTCCGACAATTAACATTTACAACAAGTTTGAGCTTGTTAAAATGACAATTTAATTGTTAACAAGACAACATCATACAAGGCGGCAGCATCGTCTTGTCATGTTGCCAATGCAGAGCAACGAAAGAGGGGGGCCTGGCGGCAAAAAAGGAACCACAACAATAAAAACCGAAGCTTGAGAAGAAAATACGCGAACAGCTAAAGTGACATTTGCGGTTAGAGGCTGAAAACATGCGGTGTTTAATTGCTTAATTGCATTTTAACTGGAGTCGATTGGTTGGTTGGAGGCGACGACAAGTGTGGCCACAGTTAAAGCGATCCGATGACAGCAAACGCGTTGGGAAAAAACAGGGCCCTAAGGGGGAAATCTTCTACTAAGAAGATGAAGTAAAGAAAAGTCAAAGGCAAAGTGTTGTACTGGTAACGCTACAGTTAAGTGGGGTATCTCTTGTTACTTGGGGTCTTTGACATAATGGAACTTCTTAGGGTAGAGTTAGCGGCTGATTAGAGGTCAATTAGTTTCTAATTTTAATACTAGTTAGACCCCAAAAAGTGGTAGTTGGTGGTCGATGGCAAAGAAGGACGGTGTAAGGACCAAGTTGATAAGGTCCTATATCATCCCTTCGCTGTAAGGACCAAGTTCAGGAGATCCTATTATCTCTTGGTACAACCAACTGGGGACGTTAAACAGTCAGGGTGTCCGTGTCTTCGTTGTAAGGACCAAGTTGAGGAGGTCCCATCATCCACTCGCTGTAAGGACCAAGTTGATGAGATCCTATTATCTCTTGGTACAACCAACTGGGGACGTTAAACAGTCACGGAGTCCGTGTCTTTGGTTAAAGGCCCAAATTGAGGAGGTCCTATCATCTCTTCGGTGTAAGGACCAAGTTGAGGAGGCCTTATTATCTCTTGGTACAACCAACTGGAGAAGTTAAACAGTCAGGGAGTCCGTGTCTTCGGTGTAAGAACCAAGTTGAGGAGGTCCTATCATCTCTTCGGTGTAAGGACCAAGTTGAGGAGGCCCTATTATCTCTTGGTACAACCAACTGGGGACGTTAAACAGTCACAGAGTCCGTGTCTTTGGTTAAATGCCCAAGTTGAGGAGATCCTATCATCTCTTCGGTGCAAGGACCAAGTTGAGGAGGTTCTATTATCTCTTGGTACAACCAACTAGAGAAGCTAATCAAGTTTACGTCAAACAAGATGTCCTATTTAATCAACACAACAAATTAGAGCACATTGAATAAAACTTGAACCCTTTTTAAACATTGTAACTTTAGTTCGACACAGTCGTTAAGGTTCAAAAAACGTGTAAGTTCCCTCATTAAGCGTTAATGTGACACAAATAGTTAGTCAACTAATTGGTTAGTTGCTGAGGGCAAAGATAAGAATGCCCTTCTTCTTCTCCATAGTAAACCAGACTAGACGCCGGCGCAGTGTAATTACTGACGACGAAGTTGGCTGACAACGGCTTATTACCATAACAACGGCTTAATAAGCTGGCGCTAGAAGCTAACAATGGACACGCTTATTCTCATTTCTGCAGCTAAGAACACTATTAACTGGGCTTAGGGAATTTTTTAGCCAACAAAACAAAAAACAAAAAAGGGCAGCAGCACCAAAAACGTTGAACAAATGAAGAAAAGAAATAGAAGCAACAACAAATTCAACTAGAAGTTGAAAGACACTCAAACACACACACACATACATACACACTGAGAAAAGCCCCATAAACACAACAATAGAGAACCGAAAAGCCAAACTTGAAATAAGCATCAGCAAATTTTCGAAAAAAATTGTAAAAATAAAATTTATAAAAAAATCAAAGGAAGAGCTAAAATCAGACTTAAACATGCAAAATGTGCGCTGAATCTAAGGTAAACAATTTTTGTTGTTGTAGTCATAGAGCGAAAAAAGCATGAATCATGCTGCTTTGGACGCTGTGGTCGAAAGGTGTGCAGATGCCGAAAAGAGGATTTGTTGTTGTTGTTGTTGTAAAAGAATACACCACGCCAAAAATCAACCTAAAACCCAAAGCACCACCACCAAAAGCATTAAAAAGCAAGAACAATCACAACGGCAGCAACAACAATGAGAAAGACCCAAAACTTGAGACTTGAAGCCAGCACAAACAATTTCACAAGTAGGCATGCGATGTGCTAAACTGCAGCACAAGCACCATTTAAGCGCTCAAACAGCAACAACAACAACAACAATAAGAACTGCGACTAAAATCGACACACAACACGATCGCAGCCGCAGCAGCAGCGCTGAAAACCCGAGAATCAGCAGAAAGACCAGCCCAGAGTCGAGCGCAGACGTCAGTTTGTGTGTGTGTGTGCAAAGAAGCTCCAAACGCGCATACAACACCAACTATAACAACAACAACAACCGGCCAAACATTCATACATACATTTATGTGCTGCTGAAAAGAGTAAAGAAAAAAGCCGCACACACAAACTTACATGCGGCCTGAAAAAATAAAATAAGTAAAAAAATAAAAACTCAAACCAAAAAAAAACAACAACAAAAACATATATAGACAGCAACAAACACCAAAGCCAAAGCAACAAGGCAAAACGGCAAAAGCACAACACCAACAACAACAATACAACACAACCAAACGCAAAAAGACCTAAAGGAGAAGCAAAAATTTTTTCAAGTAAAACCGAATTGTTTCCCACGGCATACGATTTGCCGGTCAACATTGATGGTTTAACAGCGATGGAGCTGAGCTTATGATGATGGCGATGGTGATATATAGCGAAAAGTGAGCAACAGCAACAACAACAACACAGCAACGTTAATATGTATGCATGGCATAAGAGAAAACAGAAAAGTTGTCCAATAGAGAGAGAGAGAGCGAAAGAGAGCAATGAAGCGCAAGTGGCAGCTCAGAACGGCGCTTTAGCCCAAAGCCAAATAAAAAGCAGTTATTTGCGAGCAGAGACGCAGAGCACACAAACAGCTGTGCGTTGAAGACGTACAAACGAGTCGAGAGCAGAGAGTGCCGCATGACTTTGAGGTGGGCTGCCAATGCGAGTGGTGGGCGGAGGGGAGCTCATAGCAGACAACCTGCGCAAATGCAGCTGCCGAACAACAACAACAACAATAACAAAATCAACGACATGTGCAGCAATTGTGAGTGGCTTGAATGAGTGAGAGCGTCGCATCGCTTTGGAGAAGTGTAAAGATTGCATGCGAGAAAAACTAGTTTTGAGCGCAAAACGGAGCACAACAATGTGCACGCTGCAGCAACATTATTGAATCGTCGTTCATATTGCATGTGAAATTGTGAATTGCATGTGCGATTGATCTTTTGCAGTGTTGGTTGTTGTTGTTGTTGTTGGAGTGGCCATAGCATGTTGGAATGGTAAATTAAAAACGCTGCATTAAGAATGCAGCAGACATTGAGGAAAACGATGATCATCGTCGTTGACGACGGCTGCTGGTGCCTTAAGCTATTATAAAACAACAACAACAACAACAATAACAGCAATAAAATAGCAAGTTGATCGCCAACAGAGGATGAAAAAATACAGCAAGAGAGCCTACAAGGAAAACGTCTCATTGAAAAGCGCCCAAGAAACGGAAGGAAGACTATGGCAGACGTCACACACACTCACACATACATCACACTGTTGTTTTATTATGACTAATTTTTATGTGTGCCGAGGCGAAGGGGAAAACTCCGTAGCAGCTAAAGTTGACCCATCCCAGTGTTGTCTGCTGCTTTGCTTTTTCTTTTCTATGTCCCACTCAAAATTTATTTCTGCTTTTGAACTTTCTTTGTTTTGCCAATTTAATTATTATGCCTCAACAGTCAAGTCCAGCTGTCTCCCACCACCTTATTCCCCGTTCCCTACCTACGCAAACTTGTTGCAGCAGCTGTCCAACGTTTGGCCAGTAGTGAGTGGCCATCAAAATGTGTTCAGCGAAAGAAATGTTTATTGGCCAACGCAACGCAACACGATGTATTGCTTTGAGAAAAGAGATTGTCACTAAATTATGATTATTGTGTGTCTGTGTTATTGTTATTTGCCACACGAAAGCAAACGAAAGCCACTAACAACACTAAATCCATTAAAGTTCAACTGTTTGACGATGGCGATTGTTTGACCAAAACCAACTTTTTCCACTCTGTTTAAAATGCAGCTCGTTTATTTTGTTTTTATATGCAACATTTCCTGTCCATAAACGAACTTTTGTCTCGCATCTTCAAGTAAACACTGGACACAATGTTTGGATAAGCTCATCAAAAGCAGGCAGACAGTAAGGCAGCCAGTCAACGACGCGCTCGCACTGGTAAAAACCCATCGAGACGCAATCGTCTGAAAAATGCCCCGCGCACAATTAATGAGTAAACAATTTTTCTTAACTTCAACTGTCAACACAAACAAAGGTGCATTATTGATTTAACAGAAATCAATTTGAATAGCATTTTCACAGCTTCATTGACATTTGGTTCAACGGCGGCCAATCAAGTGGTGACTAACTGACTGAGACCGCAACTGAGATCGTTGGATGCAACGTGCACGAAACGAGGCGTCGGGCGTCAGTTGCAGCGCGCCCAGTAAAAGATTCGGTCAGCTGGCCGACAGTGAAACGTTTTGCGGCATTATTTTTATTTTTGATTTTTATTTGCCGCGCTTTTGCTTCCTTCCCCCCCAACTGACAATTAAACAAAGGTATTTGAATGGTTGCGGTTGGCGGTTGAAGCAAAGCAGGCTGCAGCATTTTATGGTTTGGAAATGTGCCATCTAACGTGAGAAAATCATAAATTATGAAACGCTTACGGAAGAAGCAACTTGAAGCCACATGAAAATGTAAAAGTTGTGCAGTTAAATGCATAAAAATTGAGAATGCATGAAAGTTGTTTTGTTTCAAAGAGTTGGGGGGAAAAACTTTTGCGAAGCAAAACAATTTAGAGAAAAAAAAATGTGTTTTATGACTTATAAGCTAAGTTGATACTTGAAATTTTTTATAGTTTTGAAGTTGTTAATAAACTTTAATATTTTAAAATTTTTATGATTTTTTGAAATATATTTTGAGAAATTTTAAGACTTATAAAAACAAGTAATATTTTTTCGTTTTTTATATTTTCATAAATGCTTTATTTATAATTAATTAATTTTAATTAATTTAATTTAAATTCTTTTTTTAATTAATTTTTATAACAGTTGAGTTTAAAATTTTCATATTTTTATTAACTTTTTCTTCTATTTTTATATTTTTATAAAAGTAATAATTTCTATTTTTATAGTTTCATAGAAGTCATATTTATGATAAATTTGAACACATAAAAACAAGTAATATTTTTTGTTTTTATATTTTCATAAATGCGTTATTTATAATTTTAATTAATTTAATTTAAATTAATTTTTTAATTCATTTTTATAACAGTTAACTTTAAAATTTTCATATTTTTATTAACCTTTTCTTCTATTTTTATATTTTTATAAAAGTAATAATTTCTATTTTTATATTTTCATAGAAGTAATATTTTTCATTTTCATAACATTAAATTAATTCATTTTTAATACATAATTTAAAAAATTTTTATTTCTTTTTTAATATTATTTGCAAGAATTATATTTTCTAATTTTTTATTTTTATAGATGTAATATTTTATATTTTTAATTTTTCATAACAATCCAATTTGAAATTTTTAATAATTAAAAAATTTTTTTTTTTTAAATATCTTTTACAAAATTGACATTTTAATATTTTGCGTATATCTTTATACAAGCGAAGTTTTTAATTTTTATAGTTTCCATAAACGTTATATTTAATATTTTTAAACGTAAAAAATATATACTCTAAATTTTTACAAACTTTTGTAAAGTTTTAATTTTTATAGATATTATAGTTCATTTTTTCTAAACGATATATTTTTAATTTTTGTATTAAAAAATACAATTCTAATTTTAATATTTTATTAATGCTACTTTTTTATTTTTATATATTTTATAATAGCTATTTTTTATAAACGCTATATTATTTTTTCTTAAATTTTTCGAAAAAATATTACATTTGAAATTTTTATATATTTTGTATAAATTTTTATTTTGATTTTTTTTTACAAAGTTTAAATTTTTGATTATTGTTAGTATTTTAACTTTTTGTTCTGTTTATATATGAGTTATATTTTTTATTTTAATAGTTTTCATAAATGTTATATTTTAAATATGTAAACTAAATAAACAATATAATAACATTTTTTATAAACATTAATTTTATTTTTATAAAAGTTAATTATTCTATTTTTGCAAAATATTAAATTTTCAATTTTAATATTTGTTTATATAAGATTTGTTTAATATCATAATTATATATTTCTAATTTTATGACTTAAATTTTTATATTTTTCCTGCATGTAATATTTTGTATCTTTCTATGTAAAAAAAAAATATTTATAATTGTTCACATTTCCAAGTGGAAAAATATGAACATTTGTATTTTTTCATTTTTAAATTGCAAGATTAAAACTTAAACTTAAAAATGTTTAACTTTTACTTTTTTATTTTTTATATTTTTATGTTTTTATATATTTTTTAATTTTTATATTTTTTCATATTTTTATGTTTTTCTTTTTTATATTTTTTTTATATTTATATGTATTTTATTTTTATATTTTTTACATTTTTTATATTTTTATATTTTTTATATTTTCATTTTGTTATTTTTTATAAAAAAATCATTTCAAATTTTTATTTTTTCAGTAAACAATTATTTTTTAAAAATAAAAAAATTTAAATTTTTGCAAAATATATTTTGTATAAGTGTTACTTCAATGTTTTTATAATTTTTATAAATGTAATTATATTTTTATTATATAAACATTTACTTCTATTTTTATATTTAAATTTCTCTTTTTTATATAATTCTTTAAAGTAATATTTTTCATTTGAACTTATTTTGTATAACATTTTTAATTTATTTTTTTCTTTTAAAAAACTTATATTACATTTTTTCTAACTTTTGTTTTATATTTTATGTTACATTATTATTTTTTTTTGTAACATTTGTTTTTATAAATTGTTGACAGCTATTTTTATTATTCAAAATCATTGAACTCCACGGTTTTGTTTAAGTTTTTTTTTTTAATGCTTTGAAAAATGATATAAAATACACGCTCCCGTTTAGAACAGCGCAACGATTTATTTTCAGCATTATTTATGAGCTATGCTCATATTTCTTTACACTAAAAAAAATTAATAGAAAAAGTTCCTACTGGCTATCAACGACCTCAATTCGTAGCTGTTGTTGTTGTTGTTATGTGGTGCGTAGCTTAAAGGCGAAAACCCGGACCCCCAAAGCACAAATGATGTACCGCAGCCGTAACTTATGAACTTTATTACGCATGAAGCGCGGTCAGTTGAAGGAAGTACGGAAGGGAGGGGGAAAGAGTAGTGAGGCAGCTGACTAAGACAAAACCTGAGGCTATGGCTTGAACAGCGGTCCAAAAACGCACAAACAAACTGAGCAGGTAGAAGAAATGCCTAAGAACCTTTGACCAAAAGACTAAAAGAAAATTTGTGGCAGACATTGAATAGAAAAAAACAGGTAAAAACTAAAAAAGGCGCACTGAGGCAGCGTTACAAATAATAAAATTTTATATAAGAAAAAAATAAACAACACAGAAAATAGTGCATTGCATTGTTTACCTTTTTGGTGCGTTTGGCAACATTTTTTTTGCTTTCAGTTGCTGAGTTTTCAGGTTTAATTTTAGTGTCTTTTACATATAACTAGTCGCTGTGTTGTTGTGGCAGGTGCGAAGTGCGGCTGCGAAGAGTGAAAAATGTGTAGTGCGGCTTTGCGTTACTTTAGTTTACTTGACTTGACTTAACTTTACTCTGTGCGACTTGGACTTGGAGTGGAAAAAAATCATCAGAAATGAAGAAAACAAAAAACAAAAGCAAATCACTCAAGCCCAGCGTTACCAGTTCTTGCATAGTTAGGTGGTTCGTAGCACACATTTGCTTGCCACATATTTTTATAAAATATTTGCCATTTGTTGGAAAAAATAAAGCCCATTGCATGAGGCAGAGAAGAAATACAAAACAAAAAAAACAACAACGACCAAGTGGCAAGAAGCACTGACAGGTTGAACGCTTAGGCTGGAATGAGTTGTTGGCTGGCTGCGTGGTTGGTTGGTTGGTTAGTTGGTTGGCGCTGGTTGTGTGCCATCAAAGTACAAAGGCACCACGACAAATGATCGCATTTCAGTTGCTCTACTAACAAACTAAATAAAACTACGCAAAGCAACAATAACAATTAATAAGAATCACAACAACAACAAACGCTATGTGTATGTATGTACTGTAGCTGCTTTCGTAGGGTTCGAGCCGTTGTACGTTTCGCTTTGGTTGCACACTCTTTCAGTATTTTTTTTTTTTGCTTAATGCTTCTTGCCGTTTCTTCTGCGCATCGCCGGGTTATTGTTGTTATATTTTTATTAATAAATTATAAACATAATCATAATTAACCGTTATGTGAAATAAGCCAAGACATGCGCGCCCCAACGCTACTCAAACGTCGACGTCTATGGCCAAGTCGAAGCGAATCAAGTCGGCCGCAATGCCAGCTGTGAGCATTGGAAAAGCCAACGGACACCACCAACAATCAACCGAGGCGGCCTAACTTAATTAAGACAAGTGACGTTCGCATACACACGCGTTCAAATTAATTATGTTGCCAACAACAGCAACAGCAACAACAACAACAAATGTAACTATAACAATAACAATGGCAAATTGTGCAGATAGTAGTGGAAATAGCTAGTAAGAGTAGTGTTGCTCGACCTGCAGCGCCGTCGTACAATTATTCATTAGAATATTTTGAATTGTCTGCGCGCGCGCGCTCGGTTGCAACAACAATAACAAAGCAAACAACAGTTTGTCGAAAATCATGAAGCGGCAGCAACAGCGGGAAGAACTGCCTGCAACTGTATCTGTTGATTGCATGAAATTATCACAGTATGCCGTCCGTTCGGCGAGTCAGTCAAGTTGTGGCAAAAAAATTACATTCTGACAGCAATTCTTCTTACGGCAATAACAACAACAACTTGATTAGACAGTGGCATTATATGAAAATGAGTTTGACATTAAATTAAGTGTCTGTAGAAGTAAGTAAATAGCTAAAATTGCTGCCGAGCGTAATTGAAATGCGCGCATCAGAAGAGCAGAGACCTCATGACCACCAATGGGTTAACCCTTTCGCTATTTTGTTGCCATATGGCAACATGCTACTTTGTGGATGTCTGCATCCTTGAAGTTTTAGGAAAAACACGAAATTAATAAACTGAATATTTAAGTTTAAAGAAGAGAAGTATACAGTACAGTATAGCAAAGGAAGAAGAAGCAGAAAAAATTAGAGAACTTTTTAATTTGACGTTTTCTTTCAATTTAGATACTTTTTTTTTAATTTTGGCTGAAGTAAATGAAGAAATATTCAAATTTTCGTTATGCGTAAAAAGTTGTATGTTT
Organism: Melieria picta; assembly: GCA_964056695.1. NCBI lineage: Eukaryota > Metazoa > Arthropoda > Insecta > Diptera > Ulidiidae > Melieria > Melieria picta. The sequence goes on along the minus strand of OZ057398.1, from coordinate 85,409,175 downwards.
AAGTAATTATTACAGCCACAACGATGTGGTTGCTCTCATAGAAAAACACTCTAAAATACAGGGTCCGAGTATAAAAATTAAAAATTTCCTTATGGAATGTTGCTAATATAACCACATAGAAGCATAAGACGTAAAATTTAAAATTTTAACTTTCCCCAGTAAAAACCTGTAGCGAAAGGGTTAAAGGTAATTTTCTGTGAAGATTTCATTTAATGAGAAGTAATTTTTTTATAGCAGATAATATTTAATAGACATTTATGGGGACAAAAAAATTACCAATAATTACTTTGAGGGCAAAATATATAATAGGAAGAATATAGAAAAGGAAAAGAGAAGTGACGTGAAAAAGTGGGGTTTTTGGGGGGGTTTCAAATCCTGCAACTTTCTGTTTGATACAAACATTTTGGGATGGCAAGAATTGTTTCAAGAGATATTTGGTAAAAAAATTATGACCGGAATTCTTGTAAAATGAAATCGGAGAGAAGATACCTTTTATTTTTTTTCAGTGTACTATATGGTAAGTAAAATGGGGTTTGAGGGGGGTTTCAAATCATGCAACTTTCTGTTTGATACAAACATTTTAGGATAGCAAGTATGGTTTAAAATGGTATTTGATTGAAAAAATTTGTACGGAACCCTTGCAAAATGAAATTGGGGAGAAGAAATATTTTTAATTTTTTTAGTGTACTATATAGTAAGGAAAATGGGGTTTTGGGGGTTTTAAATCCTGCAACTTTCTGTTTGATACAAACATTTTGGGATGGCAAGAATTATTTCAAGTATTTGGTAAAAAAAATTATGTACGGAATTCGTGCAAAATGAAATCAGAGAGAGAGAGATCTTTTATTTTTTAATAGACTTGGTAGTACAGAATAAATAAATAAAAACTGTAATTGTTTTGTTGTTGTTACTTCATCAATCGTTCATAGTTCAATAAGAGTTGGCATTTTTAAACCACCAGAAAATGCAACAAATTAAACAACAAATTTTGACATTTTCATTTTAATCCAAAACTTAAGCTCTGAGGTTAGTAATTAAACAACATAACTGCCAAATGTTCAAATCTCCAAATTTTACAAATTCTCATAATGAAATTTCTTTCGTTCTTACATAATATCATCAGTATTTTGCCAATAATAACTAAAAAAATGTCCTTAAATGCTCAATTCGTAGCTGGAATATTGAATATGCGAACTTGAGGAATTCTCTTTTCAATATTTTACAATTTTTTTTTAGTAAATTTAAAATATTCTAATGGGTTAGGTGAGCGTGTTTCGTTTCACATTTAAAAACCTCTAAGTTTTTACTTTCCAAATGTCATTGGAAAGACAATGTTGTATGTTGGTTATTCAAAATTAATTGTTGTTAGAGAGAATTCGCGATTTATTGAAGAATTGTAAACCCCCCAAAACTACCAACGTAAGCAACACTTTCACTAGCCACACCAGCGGTTCGCAACAGCCCCACAGGGCATCAACACTTGTCGTTTCGAAAGTATTTTTACATACGTCTGACAACGTTTAATTAGCACATACTCGAGTATGCTATAAAAATATTTGAAAACATCTGTTTCGGCAAGTTTTTGCTTAACAAAAACTTGTGCAACTCAAAAAAACTCCAAACTCAAAAGTGAAACAGCAACAAAACGCTGCAAGTGAGGCAGTTTTCCAGCTGCTCGCAAGACCGCAGGAGATATTTTAAGGAGACAGCCGAGGCTGCCACCAACATCAACGTCATTCCAGCAGCTTGTTGGTCGCTGCTATATGGCCTCCAAAATAAAAAAGAACACAACAACAATAACAGCCAACAGTGAAGAGTCGACGGGCGCAACAAAAAAACAAAAAAAAAAACAAGTAAGCGGTAAGTTTTAAAATTAAGCAGACGAAATTAGCAACAACGCGCCCGGTGCGGTGTTGCTGCTGGATGCCAAAACCAAAAACACTAAATTAAAAAAAAAAACAAAATCCAAAACCGATTTGCATGGAACGGAGAAGCAGCGGCAGCAGCACATGCAACAGACATGCGAGAGAAAAAAATTTTAATTTTAACACACAACAGCAGGAATGCTGCACAAACACACACACACAAGTACAGCGCACGCACACACACGCATACAGTAAGGCCAGGCCAGGCTCATGTGCAACGCACCAAAAAACAACAACATTAAAAAAGCCAGGCGGCAGGAGAAGACGATATCGATATGCGTTTTTGTTGTTGTTGTTGCTGTTCTGGTTGTGCGCTGCGTGCACTGGAGGCACGTTGACCTACGCTGTGAGGCTGACTTAAACTCCGGGCTGCTGCCAACGTCGCCAACTTGACATGACCAACCAGCCAACGAGCCAGTCAGCTAACCAACCAGCCCGTCGACAGTCAAATGGCAATGCAACACAACAACAGCGTACAGGCAGCAGATGTTAATATTTAGTGTGCAACATTTTTGCTGTTGTGCCTTTTTTATTGTTGTTTTAATTTTTTCCTTCTTTTCATAATGTTTTTTGGTTTACTTTGGCTATTTGGTCCTGTGGCGCTGACGATTACTGCTGGTGGTAAATTGTGTTGTTGCTTTGCTGGTAATGGCCAATAAGTTTATTGTTTGTGTGTCAAGTTTATAAAAGAAGAAGGAATATGTATCAGAAAGAAATTAGAAAAAAAATTTTAAAAATAAGAAAAAAATTTTAAAAAATAAGAAAAAAATTTGAAAAAATAAGAAAAAAATTTGAAAAAATAAGAAAAATAAGAAAAAATGAAATTTCAAACATTAGGTTGACGACTCCAAAACATCAGAAAACATGTTGCAAGCAAAATTTTGAATGCCAGCGTGACAAATGTTCTGCATTTGCTTTCATTTATAATTTACTGCCAATTTTTCACCAATTCTCAGACACTTTTGTTATGTGCTGCATGTCACAAAGGGTTGTCATGTTCGTTGTTGTTGGCATTGTTCAGGGTGTCAAATTACGCGCATTTGTTTTGGCTGCATTTGCAGTATTGGCACAGATGTGCCTAATGGCTGCTGCCACAACAATTTTTACAAAAATACAAAATTATGTAAAATTTTTTTTATTGCTTTTAAATGTTGCAGCAAGTTGCCTTTAAAGCCAAGAATTTTTCAAAGTAATAAATTGTTGCTGTAAAATAGCTGCAATTCACAACCAATAACCCTGCGTTCAGTGCCAGTTGAGCGCGTTAGAACTAATTTTTTGGACATGAAGAGAACAAAGGAGGTTGGCAAAAATTCAACAAGACATCAATTAGCCAAAGTTTTGTTGTATTTATGGGGCAGACAATTCAAAGAATTGAGTATTTCGAATCAACTCAGCTCATCCTGATAAAAAAAATTATGTAGCATTGTAAGATTTTTAATGAAAATAATTGATTGACTCCTTGCTTAACCCGAATGTGCCGGAATTTTTTTTCTTTCGAATTTTCCGAAAATATTTTTGGGTGATTTAATATGAAGCTGTCTTGTTGGCATTAGCCTTAGTTCCAAACGATTTTTATATAAAAAATTAAAAATTTACATATGTGAGTAGAAGCTTTATTCTGTTCAAGAAAAACAATGCTGAAGCAAAGTCCTGAGGTTTCTAAATTAATTACTTATACTACTTTTAGGTTCCTTTAACCTTTAAATGCTTAGATTCGCCTCAAAACGGGGTAGAATAATGCACATTAAATACAAGAGTCACAACTCTAAATTTTACAAAATCTAACTACTTCAAATACAAAAGATAAACTCAAAACATTACAAAATTGACTTTTCGCCATAAATCAACCCACAGTACGCTTCTCTAACTACTTAAAAAATTGCATTCTTATTACAATATTTTTTAACTGAAAAATTTTCAATTGCGTTGCGTTTGGCAGGATCAACAAATTTTTTACTCTCCTGAGGTTTCTGGGCATTGACTCTTGTAAACCCCTGAAACATTTTTTTTGCTAATATTTAACAGTTTTTTTTTTCAAAATGGTAAAAACTATTAAACAAACATGAAAATAATGTGATAAAATAATGGGATAAACCCGATTTTTAAAATTCTGAACACAAGTGCGTATAAATTCCTCCTCGCGATTCTTGTGAAACCATTTTGGCAATTTTCAATCCCTTAATGAAATTTCTCTAAATTTTTCAATGCCTTAAACCCAGGAATTCTAACCTTATTTTGTAACTTTTAAATGTTCAGTGTTCTTCTCACAAATCTTCTGAAACCCATTTTCATAATGCAATTTTCAATTCCTAAATCAAATCCCCCAAATTTCCTCAATACTTTTCAATTCCTTAAAACCCGGTCTTTCAACCGTACTTTGGAAATTTATTGCAAAACGTTCAGTGTTCTTCTCGCAATTCTTCTGAAACCCATTTTAGCAATGGAATTTTGAAATCTTAAATGAATTTTATCAATATTTTCTTCAATTTCTCTTCAATATTTTTCAATTCCGTAAACCTCGAAAATCTAACCTTATTGCAAAATTGTTAACAGTGTTGCTCATGCAATTCTTTTTGAAACCCATTTTGGCAATGCAATTTTGAAACCCTACTGGAATTTCTCAAATTTCTGCAATACTTTTCATTTCTTTAAAACTCGGCGTTCTTGTCGCAATTGTTCTGGAACCCATTTTAGTAATGCAATTTTGAAATCCTAAATGTAATTTATCCAATTTCTTCAATACTTTTCAATTCCTTAATCCCAGGAATCCTAACCGTATTTTACAACTTTTTTACAAAACGTTCACAGTGTTCTTTTCGCAATTCTTCTGAACCCCATTTTAGTACATAGTGCAATCTTCATTTCCTAAATGAAATTTCTCAAATTTCTTCAATACTTTTTAGTTCCTTAAACCCCGGAATTCCAACCTTATTTTGAAAATCTATTGCAAAATGTTCACAGTGTTCTCGCAATTCTTCTGAAACCCATTTTAGTAGATAATGCAATTCTCAAATCATAAATGAAATTTCTTCAATACTTTTCAATTCTTCAAAACCCGGGATTCTCACCTTATTTTGCAACTTTTATTACAAAACGTTCACAGTGTTCTTTTCGCAATTCTTTTGAAACCCATTTTAGTAATGCAATTCCTAAATTAAATTCCTAAATGAAATCTCTCAAAATTCTTCAATACTTTTCAATTCCTTAAAACGCGGAATTCTAACCTTATTTTACAACTTTTATTACAGAACGTTCACAGTGTTCTTCTCTGAAACTTATTTTGGTAATGAAATTTTTAAATCCTAATTCAATTTCTTTAATATTTTTCAATTCCTTAAACACCGCAATTCTAACCTTACTTTGCAACTTTATTACAAAACGTTCAGTGTTAGTCGAATCGACTAGCATTCGAATTCCAGTATTAAAACACATTTTGTAAATCTAAATGCAATTCCTACAAGTTCATCAAATTTCTTTTCAACTGCACATTTCAGCAAAAGAAAAAAACCTAACCTCTAACCCTCAAATCCAATGCCCGCATTGTTCTTGCTTTTCTCCCCTTCAAACTTACCTCGTTGACAATGACTAAGAGGATGACAAAGGTGCCTAATATAATTTTAATCCAATTCATTTTGACTAATTTGTTGTTGTAATGCGTCTACTGCAAGTCTAAAGTGCGCTGCTGGTAATCCGTTTTTATTTTATATTTTTTATAAAATCCGCTTCTGTGGGTTTTTATTGTTGTTTATTATTTGATTAAAAAAAATTATGGTTTTAGCAGTGACTACTTTTTTTGCACAAAAAGTAGCAAAAATGTGTAGCACAGTGTTTTGTGTTTTTCGCGTTGTTCTTATCCACTTTTCTGCCGGTCGCTGTTCTTCGTAAATTGTGCACAAAAAATATATGAATGTTTGTGTTGTTTTTTTTAATATTAAGAGTTTACAACTTTTGACGCTAACTCAACATTGCAATGAATTTATGCATTTTTTCCTTATGGTTTTTTAAAACACTTTTCTTTTAAACTTTTTATTGTAAAAACACATCAAACACTTTTGGGCATTTTTGTAGTTGTTGTTTTAATTGTTGCTGCATTTATGGCAAACACTTTTCTTCGTTTTGCTATTTTGCCTCACGGCGATGCCTTCTTTTCAAAAAGGCCGCAACTCTGCGCCGATTCGCCGCTGTTGCTTTTTACAAAAAGTAACGTTATTCGCTGTGAGGCCGCAGCACATGTTCCTTTGACATTTGCCACACGTCGCTGGCGAGCGCCCAACGTAAAGTAACGGTTTCTCGTACGATTGTCAAATGTTCGCCTGCTGGTTTTCCGCACCCACGATTTGCAAAAAATTCGTTTGCTCAGCGTTCGTTGTGGCGAGATGAAAACTCAAAAACCTTTTATCCGGCGTTTAGTTTTTGAAGTTTTCCAACTTTCGTTTGCAGAACTTTTGCCAAATTTTCCCCGATTTTCACGCACTTTTTACTTTTGCGAAAATGCACTTTCGACGCCGCGAAATTGTTAGACAACGAAAAAACAACAACTATTATAATCACATGGAATGTGTGAATTCGTTGGTCTTTATACTTTTTTAATACAAAACTTTTACTTTAAATTCCGCACTTTTTCGTTTTGTTTATTTACTTTCGGCGAATTCTTGCAATTCTCAGTGCGCCGTCATTTTTCCGCGGAAATTTTTTTTGTTAAAAATTTCATTCAACACAACTTTCTGCTGCACTTTGAAATTTTCAAATTCAATTCCCTCAATATGTGAGTGTGTGTGTGTAATTCGTTGCGTTGCGCTGCGGCTGGACGACCCGACGACGTTCACCACGCAAACTTCAATTCAAATCTGCCGCTACGCCAAGTTGCCAAGTCGCTGCCGCCCGCAAGAAACCGCATCGAACGCGAGCAAAAAGTCCAATTGCGCATTTTGGTCTCTTCGCTCTCTGCTCTCGCAACGCGTCGCGCTGCGGCTGCGTGCTGTGCGAGCGAGTAGGCAACAGGCCGCCAGCGCTCGAGCTGTGCCGCTCACGCCGCTGCACTCGGCGCTGTCGGCACGCTGACAGATGTTTTGCCGTGTGCGCTTTGTGCTGCCTTTCGCTTGTGTTGTCTTTCGCTGAGAGCAGCGTGCATCGTTCGGCTCTCGGCGCAGCGCTGGTTGACCGAATGCGCAGCAAGGGAGCAAACGCAATGAGTGTTGGTGCGGAAAGCAGCAGCTGCTCGCTGAAGCGCATGAAAGAGGGGCGACCGCAGTTGGCGGGGTTTATCGTATACGATATGCGGCAGCACGTAAGTTGTGGGGCGCGTGGCGTACAGTGAAATGCCGGCAACTGATGGGAGTTGTTAGCGAAAATGTTTTTTTTTTTTTATGAACAGAATTACTTAAGAATTTGTAGGGTTTTGTGTTGAAGAGAATTATTTGAAAATGTCTAAAATCTAAATTTTTTGCAATAAATCATAAATCAGAGAGTCGATTATAAAATAGAGATTTCAACTGATTTTTCGCCGGTTACCTTCCCAGCTGTCTTTGGCAAATCTTTGACAACACATTAATTATCTATAAAAAGCTCATTTAACAAATTACCTTTAAGAACTAAGGTTCATTAAGTCGATTTAGGTTGACTTCCCCAGTCGAATTCTGTATTAGTAAGTCGACTATCGATAAACTAACCAACTCTAAAAACACCTCAGGAATCGGCATACAACTTTGAACCACTTAGATTAGATTAGATTTTAATGAGGTTCATTGCACTGAGACCAACAATTATTTATTGGGCCCTCTATAAATTGTCAGAGAACATCTTCTAGACCCATTCTTAAAACACCTCAGGAATCCACATTAAGCTTGAGACCATTTAGATTTTATTTGATTTGATTTGATTTGATTTGATTAGATTAGATTAGATTAGATTAGATTAGATTAGATTAGATTAGATTAGATTAGATTAGATTAGATTAGATTAGATTAGATTAGATTAGATTAGATTAGATTAGATTAGATTAGATTAGATTAGATTAGATTAGATTAGATTAGATTAGATTAGATTAGATTAGATTAGATTAGATTAGATTAGATTAGATTAGATTAGATTACATTACATTACATTACATTAGATTAGATTAGATTAGATTACATTAGATTAGATTAGATTAGATTAGATTCATGAAACAATTTAACAACTTGTTCCATATAAACCGAAATCGATGTGAAAAAGTAAGACCTAATAATAATAATAAATAATAATAAAAAAGTAAGACCTAATAAACCTAATATTCCTTAAAGAACTTTCACAAAACCTATGTGAGGAAGTATGAAGACTATGAAGTATCCATCTTTGGTCTTTCCGACCTAACGAACCTTAACTTCCTTAAACAACTTTCACTAATTTAAAAAATATGATATGAACAAGTATAGATTTAGCATCTCAGACCTAGTAGTTAAACCTAATCTTCCTTAAAGAATTTTCTTAAATTTCACCAAATTAATGTGAATAAGTATGAAGTCTGTCCTGTCGGACCTAACGAACCTTAACTTCCTTAAAAAACATTCACTTTGATGTGAATTAGTATGGAATCACGTCTGTCTTTGACCTGTCAGACCTAACGAACCTAATCCTTCCTCAAACAAACCTCAAAAATTTGATGTAAACAAGTATGAAGTTTGATTTGTGTTTAATCTGTCGGACTTAACAAACCGAATCCTGCCTGAGCTTATTCCTCAACTTCAAGCCATGTCGTTATTGGAAAGTCAATTCAAAAGCCTGTCTTACGAAAAGATATTAACGGAGTTTGAAATATGACAACTCGATTAACATTTGAAGATTTATGTAGCCTGTGTTCTGTTACTTTTGCAATACAAAAAAGAATCCAAAACAGTCTGGATTCTCTTTTTTCATTCAACTTTTGTACTCGTAGTTTCCAAAAATTCAATAAAACCCTGGTTTATAAAAAATGGTTTTTGAAAAAGCGAAACAAATTTTGGCGCGCAAATCCAAAATGTGCCGGAATGCATTGAAACGGTAGGGGATTGAATGAATGAATGAGAAAAAGCGTGAAATGAATGGAGCCGAACGCGTTGTAGCCTTTGGTGGATGCGACAACAATGAAAGGGTAAGAAAAAATGGCCCGCACAAAACTACGAGGAAAAGCAACTCATGAATGGATTTGAAGAATTTGCATGACAGATAAATATTTCAAAGACTTTTGGCGGCAAATATTTTTTCAAAGACTTAATATTTTTTTTAATTATGTTACAACATTGTAGGCATCAGCTTTTAAGAAATTGTAAACCTTCAATCTTCAATGCAAATTACCGTTAATAAATATTACTTTTTTTCCATATTACTTTGCATCCTTGTTGCATACATTGAAATTTTTTGTATTTTTTTTCATACTTTTCCACAGAACTTGGCCAATGAGCAAAAAAAAAACACGCACATGGAGCGGAAATGTACGTGAAGAGCACAGCGAGAGAGCAAAGAAGAGCAAAAACAACTACCTGCTGCATGTGGCAGGACACAACTCGAGCCTGTATGAGGTAGAAGCAGCAGCAGAAGCGAAGTGCGCATGAGAAACACAAACACACACACCAAGCGACCGGAAGTGCTGGCCACGACAGCGGCACCGGCAGCAGCACCAACAACAACAACAACAGCAACACTCAACAATTGCACTCAAGGTGCAAATAAGGATATGCGACGAAGCCTTGAGTTAGGCTGCAGCCGGTTTGGATTTGCAAGTGTGTATGTATGTGTGTACGTGTGTGTGTGTATGTTTATATGCAAAGCAGTGGAAGTGGAAGAGGATTTTGTGTAATTCGATAAGGACGCGTTGGCGTGGCAGCACAGCAACGCAGCACTGCGCAGGCGTCCGTACTCCGGAACTGCCGCAACAACAACAAAAAAGGCAGAAATATCAGCAAGATAAAAAATATGTTTATAATAAATCGGAAGCTGCGCTGCGCTTGATGAATGCGCCGATTTCGTAGTAATTCCCACGCCTCGAAAGGTGAGCTGTTTCGTTGCGATTTTTCTAGAACTCAATAAAGAGCCAACAAAAATTATGAATAGTAAAATTTGAATAAGTTATTTATATATTTTTAAAATTTATTTTTTAAGATTTCTGGATCCGAATAAAGAACAGAAAAGCTAGCATTTGACTTTAACAGAACTCAATGAAGAGCCAACAAAAATTATGAATTTTTAGTAAAATTTGAACTAAAATATTATATATTTTTAAAATATATATTTTACAATTTCTGGATCCGAATAAAGAACATAAAAACTAGCATTTGACTTTAACAGAACTCAATGAAGAGTCAATAAAAAATATGAATAATAAAATCGGAACAAAAATTAAATAAATTTTTAAAATAAATATTTTTTAACAAACAGATTTCTGGATCCCAATAAAAAACAGAAAAATGAACATTTAACTTTAACAGAACTCAATGAAGAATCAACAAAAATTATGAATAGTAAAATTTTAACAAAAATATATATTTTTAAAATATATATTTTTTATCAAACAGATTTATGGATCCTAATAAAGAACAGAAAAATGAACATTTAATTTTAACAGAACTCAATGAAGAGTCAACAGAAATTATAGATAATAAAATCTGAACAAATTATTAATTTTTTTTTTAAATATATTTTTTATCGAAAAAGGGATCCCATTAAAGGGAGAAAAATCAGTAAAAATTAGTAAAAAAAAATAAAAAATAAAAAAATAAATCCATTCTCCCGCGTTGTGTAAATGTGATTGGGTTACACTAGATGACTTAAGAAAGATAAGATTTCGTACTAAGAAAACTTTTCAGACAGTTTTGTGATTGCTGGACTCAGTTTTGTTTGAGCGAGCATCAAAAATGGACCCAAGTAAAGAGAAAATATGCCATATTTTACAGTTTTCTTCTATAAAGGCGACTGAAAATTTGAATAGTGTTTATGGTTCTCACACTGTAACAGCCCATCATGCAAAATTTAGGTTTCGACTATTCCGTTCCGGTAAAACTGATGTCAAAAATGCACCACGCTTTGGAAAGCCAATTGCCGAAGATGTCAATAAACCCATGGAAGTTGTCGAGATCGACCATCATGTAAGCACTGTTTGGATTGTCCAGGAGTTAAACATTGTACAAGAAACCGTTTGGAATTACTTCAGTAAGACTGGATACAAGCAGAAGCTCGATGTATGGATGCCACAAATACAATTTACATAAAAAACCTCATGAACCGATAGTGACTCGACAGAAGCTCCGGGAGCTTGGTTCGGAGATTCGTATCCTCCGCCTCCACCTTATAGTTTGTACCAGGCACCAAGAAATGGTAAATTTGTTTCAGTTTGCTGGTGGAAAATTTGCTTCATAAGAAACTTGACTGTTGCTGGTCCAGTTCTTTGCCAATAAGGACGACGGTTTCCTTTACAAAAGTACTTAAGTATAATGAATTTGTTTACCTTAATTACCTTTTCCATTCGTCTATAGTTCTCTAAAGATTACATGAACATTAAATTCGCTTAGAAATATCCAAAGCTTTACGGACTCTGTATTATCCTTGAAGCAATAACTTCTATTTCCTATAGCTTAACCAATAAGAATCACTAGTAATGAGAAAAAAAGCCTCACAGGTGTCTCAAAGTAGTTTACCAACATTTTCGTTTGACTGTAAGCATTAGCATCTGTTGTTTTGTCATTGAGGAAGCAACAGCTTAGCTTTCCTGCTATCAAGGACACCTTTTCAAACACAAACAAATGTTTAAATTTACTATGAAATTTGCTTTGAAGATGTTTATGAAGATGTATGATTCCACGAAGCTTAGCTTTCCTGCTATGAAGGACATCTTTTCAATGACACAGAAATGTTTTAATTTACTGTGAAATTTACTCTTTAAGGAGATTTGTGATAACACGAAACACGCAGCATGGTTTTATGAAATGAATTTTATAATGAAAAACGAGTTGGAAACAATGGAGTGAGACTGTAATTGGTTGATATGCGGTACTCTAAGAACAAATAATATTCTTTGAAATAATTTAACTTAAACTAAAGCTAATGTAAGGATTTCAAAGTGTTAAGCTTTAAGGATTGAAAGGAAATTTTGTAGTTGTAAAATTAATAAAATTTGGGTTATGAGGAAATCAGTTGAGCCGTCTTAACTGGGTTTTATAAAGGAAATGTAAGAATTACTAAAAAGATTTGGTTCTATGGGTTATAAAAGATCGAGAGGTGAGTTTTTGGTCCATTGCCTGCCCTAAATGAATATCTTCCAGTCTATTCTTTAACATTGCTAGCTCTTCACAACATTATCTCTTATAAATGATCGAGAGGTGCATTTTCAAAAATTTTCCAGTCCATTTTCTAACATTGCTAACTTTTGACATCATTGTTTGCCCTAAGTGAATATCTTCCAGTCCATTCTCTATGATTGATAACTCTTGACATAATTTTTGACTCCCTATAAGTAGCAGAGAGATGTGTTTTCAAAAGACCTACAAAATTCATTGTGGCAAGATTTGGTCCATTTCAATGAATACCTTCTCTAACATTCTCTAACATTCTCTAACTTTTGACATTATTATCTCTTATACGTGGTCGTGAGGCGGGTTTTCCAAAGACCTACAAGCCTCGTTGTTAGAAGATTTGGTCCATTGTCTGCCCTAAGTGAATATCTTCCATTCCATTTCCTGACATTACCAACTTTTGACATCATTATCTCTCATAAGTGACAAAGAGTCATGTTCTCAAAAGATCTACAAAACTTCTTGTGGCAAGATTTGGTCCGTTGTCTGCCCTAAATGAATATCCTCCGGTCCATTCTCTTACATTGATAAGACCATTTTTTCCATTTTCTATTATTGCTAACTCTGGACATAGTTCTCGACTCTATAAATAACAGAGAAATGTGTTTTCAAAAGACCCTCAAACCTCCTTTTAACAAGATTTGGTCCATTGCATTAAATTTTCCCGTCCCTTTTCTAACATTGCTACGACTATATCTTCACAACGTTGTGAACTTTTTTTTTGAAGCAGCAACATTTCGTTTCCCTTGGGACCAGTCTCTGATATCATCGTTTCCTATCTCTCTCGAATGCAATGCAAATATCAATAAAATTTTACGACCTACACCTGATCGACTTCCGGAAATGTGAAAAATTGCACCCTGCAACAGCTAAAATTTGGCAAATAATAACAAAACTGCCAACAAAAAAAACATTCAAAACATTGGAGGGTAAGTGTTCCCCTCTCTTACAAATCCCAAAGCATTGAAGACAGCAGCAAAGATGAAAACTCCTCGCAACTATGGGAAGAAATTTCAATCTTTAACTTCCGCTCTCAAGCACAATGAATGCACATGCAAAAAAACATACAAATACAAAATATATTAAATTAAAAATTAAAAAAAAAACCGCAACATTGAAACCAACTGTTGATTTTAATTTAAAAAAAACAATAAGAACAAGAAAAATCTGCGCAAATTTTTTACAAGAACCAAACAGCAATCAGTGTGAGAAGATCCTTGAAAAGTAAAAGCATCAAATAAAATAATAAAAATTGAAAACAACCTGAAATCTCCAAATAACAACAACAACAAAAAACATGAAAAAATGCGCGGGAGTTCCACGAATAGCAACAACAATCAACATGCGGCTGCGTATTTGTGCGGAAACAGCAGAAATTCACAGGCCGCACATTGCACATACACACACATACACATACACATTTGATGCAGTGCAGGATTCACCTTATCCTGTTGAATCTTCAAATGCATCTGCCGTCCCAGTTTCTGTTGCAGCAGTTGAAAACACATCTTTTCTTGCTGATCTGCTCGATACGAGCAAACCAGATTTTGAAGACTTGGCTTGCACCTTGTTGGCTCTAAGCATCTTTCAAAGCATTTCGCTTTAACGATTTCCACCTTTTTGGCCAAATGTGTCACGTATGTGTTTAGAAATTATTTGAATAGTTCAAAACAGCATACAAATTGTTTTGCAGCGATTAGCAGACATCACGCACGCGCTGCAGTTGGCAACTCTGGCATAGCTGCGAATGAAGAATCCCACAGAAAAATGTGGATAGTACAACACACAAAAAGGATCAAACTACGCGAAGATCGAGTCTGAACCACACATTGGAAACATTTGCATTTTGTTTTTCCTCCAACATACACAAAAGTGTTTTGTTTTTTTTTTGTTTTGGTGTATTGAAAAGGATGTGTGGGAAAAGAAATGTTTTCATGTGTTCACACACTTGGGAAATTGTTTTACTGATACTTGTTGATGGGAATTTTTCTGCTCAAGCACCTGCAGTGCAATTTTACTACTTACTTGGTTTCAAGATTGGGGTATGTGAGTATTGTATTGTAAGGATAGGGTAGGATTTATAAGGATTTTTAATTCCTTACAAGATTTTTCAGGATATGAAATATTACTTAATATTCATTTATTATCAATGTAACTATTGAACAGTCTTTACAATGGAACAGTATGGGAACCTAAATGAAAATTTCGACTTGGCTTATTGATTGATGCAATGCACCAAAAGCGGAAGGTCTTGGGTTTGAAATTCAACTACACCAAATATCAAAAAAATTGTCTTTGCCATAAATGAGTGTGCCAGGAAAATGCTGACTTTTATTGTAAGGAGGCAAAGGATAATGATAATGTCCGGCATTCAGGCTCTGAAGTAAAGGCTCTGAACTCGACAACATTTGACTCCAAACTGATCTGGGAGACAACAAATGTTCTCCAAGATATATCAAATGACAATCGGGTGATAACACACTGGGTTCCTGCACTCCTGCACAGGATGGCAATGAGGAAGCAGACAGTTTGGTAAATGTTTAAGCTGCAATACGATCCTGTGAACCTGAACCGACCATAGGTGTCAGCAAGACTCATTACAGACATTGTGTCAAACAGAAATTCATAAATCGGGCCAGCCATAAATGGTCCCAACACAGTGGGATATCATCGTTCCAAGCTATTCTTTCCAGCTTACTCTGTAAGGACATTTAAGTATCTTCTGAATCTGAGCAGAACGGAGCTGAACAGCTTAACAGACAGGAATTCTGAGGGAACACTGTCTTCTAAATAGGCTAAAGCGTGACTGGGAATCACAGATAGCGAACTGTGCAGATTCTGTATGGAAGATGAAGAAACATCCTTGCATATTATAACCGAATGTGCCGCCTTGGTAAACGCAAGAATGCGAATACTAAATAGGAAAGGAACTGACGAAACAGACGAAAGAGCTGCCTGTAACTGATCTGAGGAAAATTCAGAAGTTCCTAGATAAAATTGGAGGATAAGAACTCCCTCAGTAAGGAAAAGGGATTTGGCACAATAGTTCAACATTGGAGTTCATTGGAGAATAGTTCAACATTCTCTATACTATATTTCGCGTTCAAATATACCAAACTATGTTCTTCGGAGATCTGTCAGTAAGGTCTTAGGAGAACCTCTGGAATCCAGTATTTGAAATCGGTATATAGCTGTAGGTAACGTCCGTTCTTCTTTCGTCGAAAGCTTCAAATAATCGATTAGTCTTTAATAGTTATGAAATCCTGTCAGAACAAGAAGACTTTTTTTATTTAATAATCGGTATTTAGAGTATTTTTTGGTGATTTCCGGACTATGAAAGCTCATCTCTAAATATTTAAAATTGATAATTATTTTCGTTGACTTATGGAGGGAAGTTTACGCCTCAAAGTTGTTAGAACTCAAAGTGTTGTCTTTTCCCAAAACAGGAGATCTGTCGTTAGACAGCATCATTTAATTGTTAACTTTACATTATTTTAAGTATTTTTCACAAAATCTGAACAACGCAGAGCTTTTCTGACGGGACAAGTTTGATTGTTGTTGTTTGAATTGAAAGTGTTATGCTTCATGATCAGTGTTACGCTTCATGAAAGTTTGAAAACTCGACAGGAAAAACTCTTCGAACCAGATTTGTTTTGGGTAGCATGTTAACTTCAAATTTCTTAGAGAACTCAAGTACTTAATAAGAAGACCTGGTGTCAATAAAGACAATCAGTTTTACTGTTGACTAGCAACCATTCATTGCACACAGACCACATGATTCTCCAGGGATTTGAACGAGTTTTCTATAAGTAGGAGAGTTACTCGTACCTCATAGAAGACTTTAACTCTAAATGAACTCATAAATAGTTAAGAAACCAGTCAAAGCTCGTAAAATTTTTAGAGACTGTTGAAAGACTAACACTTTTTCCATGGTAAGATGATATATATATGATCCATAAGATAAACGAGTTTGTCCGTTGAGTATAGAAATTTTCGTATAGAATATTTTTTCGCAGGATTTTCATCAAAGTTGGGAAACTTTTCTATTAGTAGGAGCCTTGCCTCGTGGAAGACTTTAACTCTTGTAACTCCCCGCCCCCTACCTTCTCCAGCGCTAGTGCTCTGTTCCCCTGAACCTCTTCCTTCAACCATTTGTCCTCTGCCCCCTCCTACCCTCTTCCTTCTGTATCTTTTCGTACCAATCTTCCCATTTCGGGCCTCACGACAGTAAACTTTCAAATTACCGAAAAGGAATCTAAAATAGTCTAGTCAAAGCTCGTTTGAGACCATTTAAGACTAAGATTTGGTTCTGTTCTGAGTAGCTTCCATAAGGAATTTTTAAGAAACCAGTCAAAGCTCGTAACTTTTTTTGAGGACATTTTAGACTAAAATTTTCTGCATGGTATGAAGATATAAAATCTATGCTATGGATCCATAATATAAATGATTTTATCTGTTGAGTGGCCATTAGCTGATTTCCGTATAGAATATTTTTTCGCAGACGTTTCTTTAACATTGAGGAAGTTTTCTATTGTTAGGAGCGTTGCCTCGTGGAAGACTTTAATTCTAAATGAACTCATCAAGCTCGTAAGGTTTTTTGAGACTATTTAAGACTAACAACTTTTACAAAGTTGCTGCTTCTTTTAAGGATTAGGTTTTATTCTGAGTAGCTGTTGGCCGACATCCTTAAGGAAATTGTTTAGCAGGAGTTTCATCAACCATATGAACTAAAGTGCTTAAGCTGACCAGGTTTATGGCTTCCTAATCGAAGAATTCTAGCGATAGGCTAATAACCCACCCTGGAAGAATTTTCATTGATTTACGTAACCAAAACAAGGCATTAGCCTTGTTGAGGTCCCATGCTGTCAAGCAGTGAACAAATCGAAGAATTCTAAGATCAAATATATAAGTTGTGTCTCAATCACTGGGGCTACCTTTATTATTGATCCAACTAAGTAGATTGGTTGGTTAGGGTAAAAACTTAGGGGTGCTCACATAGGCCAGTAGAGGGCCCTTTGTGTTACCACAAAAGAAGGAAGGACCCTAAATTATTTACATTCCCCGGAGCAAGACAGAAGCCAATGTGACTTCCTTATGAAACGATGGTTGAGAATGTGGAAGACAGAAGCCATCGTGACTTCTATATGAAAATATGGTTGACATTTTGAAACCATCGTGTCTTCTAAAAGATGGTTGACAGTTTCGCTAGATCAACAAGGAAATGGGCTCCAATGTGATGGAGTCTCCTCCGAGCCAGAGCTATACAGTGACATATTAGGTGCAATACGTCTCTTTTTCGTCCGCAAAGTCGCAGCTGCGGCAGTTCTCATTGAAAGAGATACCCAGTCTCTGGAGGTGCCTCCTATGGTCTAATGATAAGTAAGGCCTGCTACAGTTGAGGCGATTGTATCACGTCGCAACCCAGGAGTTATTTTCTTAATGATCCAACTAAATGGGTGGGTATTTAGTTTGGTTAAAATTTGAGTCCTTTCAAAATCATTACTCAGATCCCTTTTTTCGAAGTACTATGGAGTTGAAGCGAGTTCCAGAGCTGGAGCATGTCTCACTAAGTAAACATTCGAACAGATCGTTAAACCTCGAGCACCTTTTGCTCCCCAATTCCTAATCAATACAGGCACACCTTGGAAATTTTCCCGCCATAAATTTTAAACTTTGGCAATTTCGGGAATCAATAAAAGTAAATCGAAAATGCAAAATGCAAAAAAACAGGTAGGAAAGAAAGCAAAATTGAGGGCCCCATCGATGCTTGGGGCTGTGGGGCAAAAGCAAACGGCAGCCGCCACTGCAGTCAAACGCACACAACTTTCCACGGAGAGCATTTCGACGTCGGCAGCGCGCGGCAAAGGTGTAGAAAAAAGCACCTGTAAACCGGCTCCGGCCCCGACTACGCTTCACTGCGAACTGAAGTCGCATAGGGCCGAGAAACAGATGTCCTGCTGCTCCACATCGAGCGCGCCACATTCATCATAAGTACTCAAGTGGCGGCAGCATGCAACACGCGCAGCAAGTGGCTGCCGCCATCGTTGACGCCGGTCGCTTCGGTGGGGCTTCGGCAACAACAAAACGCTCGAGTCGAGTGGAATCGATAACAGTCGAAAAGGTGAGGGACCCAAAACATGGATACGAAAAAAACTGCGAAAGCAACAACAGTTGAGGTGAGGCGACGGACCGCACAAGGGCGCCGTTCGACGTGCGCTGAGGTGGCTGGATGGCTGGACAGGACAGACGGACGCGACACGCACGCATGCATGCAAAAGAAATTGGGGTCATGTACGCGCAAATTTCAAAACAACAACAACAACAACAATACGTACAGGCGCAATGCAGCCACAAAAGCGTGTTGCGCTCGATCTGTGTGGCTGTGTGTGTGTGTGTGTTTGTGTTGGCAACCTGCTGCATTGGAATATAAAAATAACAATAAACACAGGATATGCAAACAGTTTTAGAGAAGCTTTGGGCTGCAGCAACAATTTGGAAGAGAAAAAAGTGAAGCGGAAGGAAAATTAGGAGGAGCAAAGGCCGAAACAATGCAGCGAAAAGTTCAGATGGAGAAGGAAGAAAGAAATGAGAAAGACGAAATGAAGACGAGAGAAATGAGGAAATCGTAAAGAAAACCAGATCAGTAGGAGACAACGTGTGAAAAGAAGTAGTGGAGAAGGGAGAATTGGAGAAAAAAGAAATGGGGAAGGAAGACCGGGAAGGAGAGAAATGAAGAAGGAAGAAATAAGCAAGGAAGAAATCGTAAATGGAACAAGATCTTGTCTTCCTGTAGGAGAAGAGGTGTGAAAAGAAGTAGTAGAGAAGGGAGAATTCGAGAAAAAGGAAATGAGGAAGGAAAAAAGAAATGATTAAGATAGAAATGGTGAGGAAAGAAATGAGGAAGGAAGATATGGGAAGCAACAAATGGCAAAGAAAACAAGATTTTGTCTCCTGTAGGAGAAAAGGTGTGAAAAGAAGAAGAGAGAATTGGCAAAAAAAAGAATGGAAAACGAAGAAAGAAATGAGGAATGAAGAAATGGTGAGAGAATTAAGGAAGAAAGAAATGTGGAGATGTGGAGATGGATAGTTGGAGAAAAAAGAAATGGAGAAGGAAGAAAGAAATGAGGTAGGGAAAAATGAGAAGGGAGTGAAGAAATTCGGGAAAATTAAGAGAAAAAGTGTAAAGATGAAAGTTAAAAGGAAACGGAAAAGAGGAGGTTTCTGAAGGTGGGAGATAAAAGCAAATAGAAGTAATAAATAATAACAAAATAAATCAATGAATAAAATAAATAGATAAGTAACTAAAATATGGAAAAATAAACACGGCCAGAAAACAAAGACATATAAAGGAAAGGGCGAGACAACAGGAGGAAAGAAACTAAAGAAAATAGAGAGGAAGTAAAGGAAAGTAAATAAATCTAGTTTTAATTTAATATTAAAATAATTAAAAAATAAAAAGTAGAACTAAAATAATATAGCAAAATTGGTCAAAAAACAAAATGTGAGAGACAAGAAAAAAGCAAACAAACTTGAATACAGTGAAAAAAGAATTGCGAGTAAAGATGAATAAAGACAAAGAGAAGAAAAAAGCAAAAGTAATCAAAATTAAAAAGAAAAGGAATTGACAGTAAAGATGAGTAAATTTAGAAAAAAGACAAAGTAAAAGCAGGCGGAAAAGGAAGAGGATGAAGAATTAAGAGTAAAGATGAGTAAAAACAAAGAACACGGAAAAAGTAAAAGCAAACCAAATATAAAAGAAAAAGAATTGAGAGTAAATAAAAGTAAAGACCTAGAGAAGAAAAAAGGAAAAGTAATCAAAATAAAAAAAAGAATAGAGAGAGAATAAAAATGAGTAAAGATGGAGAAGGGAAGTAGTAAAAGCAGACAAAATAAGAAAGAGGATGAAGAATTAAGAGTAAAGATGAGTAAAAACAAAGAGAACGGAAAAATTAAAAGCAATCAAAATAAAAAAGAAAAAGAATTGAGAGTTAAATAGGATGAGTAAAGATAGAGTAAGCAGACAAAATTAAGTAACAAAAAATTGCAACATTGAGAATTAAGAGAAGTAAAGACAAAGAGAAGAAAAACGGAAAAATAATCAAAATAAAAAAGAAAAGGAATTGAGAGAGAATAAAGATGAGTAAAGGTAGAGCAGGGAAGTAGTAAAAGCAGACAAAATAATGAAAAAAAGGATTGAAGAATTGAGAGTATCTATGAAATTTTACTTTTTTTAATTTAATTTTTTCAATTACACAAAAGAAAAACAAATCACAACAATAATCACTATAATAAAGAAAACAACAACAACAATAACAATATGGAAATAATTCTTTCTGCTACAAATATGATATGGGCGCAAAAACATAAACAACAACAACAACAATAAAAAACTACTTAACACTGTGTCCAACAAAGTCAAAACCCAAACAGGCAAAGAAGAGACCAAAAAAAAGGAGAAGACTGACTGAGCCATCTTTCACTTTTTTGGGCTACCAGCCGCCAACAGTTGCAGTTGCCAAAAAATTATAAACCAAAAACAAAATCAAAAAGCAATGAAGCCAATGCACTTTGCAACATTTGCTGGCTGGCTGTGCGGGCTGAACGACCGGTGCCACAGCAGCAACAACAACAACAAAACCATCAACAGCGCAAGCTGCAGAAAGTTGTTGCTGTGTTTAAAAATTTTTTTTTATAATTTTTTTTGCACTTAACTTTTTTCGGCTTGAAAAATTAGGCGCGTGTCGGTAGGCGACATCGGATGGACGCCGGTTGCGCTGCAGCGGAGCGTTTCCGTTGACTGGCGCACATGCGGGTCGAACTGTCGGTTCGCTTTCGTATGCAAAAGTTCAGTTTTTTGTTGTATTTGCGGTGTGTTTTTGTCACCAGACTCTGGTGGTGGTGAACTCTTGTTTTTGCTGTTTGTGGCGCATGTTGCATGTTGTACACATGCGCCAAAAATGGTTATGTGTTATGATTTAAAAATGAATCAATTTATTTGCATATTGAATTTTTCTAAAACTTATTAAAAACCATAAAAATCGGACTTAAAATTCCAGTGCGCATGCGCGCGAAATTCAAACGCACACTTTATGCTTTCATTACATTTTTTTGCGGATACTTAAAGTGTTGCCAGATATCGGATTGGAAAAAATATATGTTGTTAAATATTATGTAAGAAATATATAAAAAAATTAGAAAAAAAAATAAAAAAATATATAATAGAAAAAAAATTTGGCGATTGTACCAACATTTTAAATTGATAAAAACATTTTAAAAAAAATGTTGTTAGGTTATATTATTTTTTGAGTTCCATCGATTTTTCTGGTGATATCTATAATATGAATTCATCTCATCTAAATCGGTTGACTGCTTCGAAGGTTATAAACTTTTGTTTTTATTAATATAATAAATTTTAATTCTGGCAAATCGGGGATTAACTATTATGGACTACAACTCTGGGAAATGGGTACTTATATTAATACTAGTATTAAAAAAATATAACAATCGAAAGTGGCCGGGGGCACTCTGCCCTTCCTTATCCGGCTATGGACTTTCTTCACAAAAATTTTTAAAATGTCCAAAAATTTTTTGTAAAATTTTTTTTCAACATAAACTAAAGAATTCAACTTCTCATAAAAAAATAAAAATATATCAATTTTTTTTTCCGGCCTTTTTATTCATTCAGCTTCAGCTTAACAACAACTTAAGACAAACAAAACATATAAAAAATGAGATCCGTATGAAATTCGCTTTTTTAAACTTTTTTTCATTCATTGCATAAATTATACACTTTGAAGCATACAATTTAACTAAATTAAATTAGACACTTAAGCTTTCAATATTCAAGGCTTCAGGCCCACTAATGATGTCAAATATAATACCATCAAAATTTCCTAAACTTTCTCCTAAACAATTCTTCCTTCTAAAAATTCTCCTAAAAGGCCAAGAATCTCCTAAATCTAGGAGGAAATTTTCAGATCTGGCAACACTGCACACTTTCATACGGCACCTTCTGGCGTTAAGCAAATGCGTCGCACACTTCGTGCCAGTGTTTTGTTGTTGCCAACGAGAGTTTCGAGCCTCTGTCGAATTAACATTTAATGGTTCACATCGACGCTGCGAGAACACTTGTAGCACACAAATTATTGCTACACATTTTTCAGGCAGCTTTCGGTCTAGCAGCGTCTTCCTCCCTCAACAACAACAACTATTCCGTTGTTAATTTGCTGGTACGAGTATTTTGTTAACATGGCCACTGACGTTACGGTTTTGGCTCAGTGGCTGTTACAGTGTTTTCAATTATTATTGTTGTTGCTGTTTTTGTTATTTTTCATTGGCATCAATGCGGGCTTGTGGTATCTCAGAAATGTAGCTACCACAACAATAAAATTTAAAACTTCTCGCACGCATTGCTTCGGCAGCAAAATGCGTAATCGTTTTGCCTTCGATAAACGGTAGCCCGCAGTTTATTTGTTGTAAATACGTTTTTAATGGACTTTCATGCGGAACACAACGTTATCATGTCGCTCATATATCATTTCATTTTAGACCAAATATTGGTCAATATTTTGCCGCTTTGCCGTTTAGTGAAATTCACATTTGTGTTGAATAATTTGCAAAAATTTTAGCAGTTTTCCTTCGGGCTTCTCATAGCCGCATTGTCAATTAATATTTACATACCTTATACCATCGAATGAGAGCTAAATGCACAGTCAACCAATATTTAGTGATATTTTCTCAGCGATTTCTAAGGTTTCCAAATGATTAAGTTGGCAGTTTCATTGTTTGGCTATTAGCAAAGTTTGGTGTGAAACACTTAAAAAAATGACAAATTTCACATCTCGAGGGCAGTTTAAAACAATAGAAGCTATGAAACGCTGTTGGGTATGGCTCAGCGGCCCAGTCAGTGTTGCCAGATTTCTTAATAGATTTATGATATGTTTGGCCTTTTAGAAGAATTTTTAGGAGGAAGAATTGTTCTCTCCTAGATTTACATTTTATGAAGAAGTTTACAAATTTTGATTTTGATGGAGATACATTTGACATTATTAGTGACACAAAAGCCTTGAATATTGAAAATTAAAGTGTCTAATTTAATTTAATTTTATGTTTCAAAGTGTATAATTTAGTTATGCCATGAATGAAGGAAATTTACAAAAGCGGATTTCATACCGATCGAAATTTCTAAATGTTTTGTTTGTGTAAAGTGGTTGCTAAGCTGAAGCTAAATAAATAAAAAACACTGCAATAAAAAACACTTAACATATTTGTATGTTTTATGAGAAGTTTAATTTTTAGTTTATAATAACAAAACAATAATTTTTTTTTTTTAGAAAATAATCAAAAATATAAAAAATTTGTTATTTTTTTTATAAAATATTTTTATTTTTTTCATTTTTTTTAAATTTCAGTTTTTTAAGATCTAATAGACATTTTTAGAATTTTTAAGGAATTTTTTTTTTAATTTTTTGAAGAAATTTCAGCTTTTAAAAAATTTTTTTTTAGAAAATACACAAAAACAAAAAAATTTTTTTTAATATTTCAATTTTATAAAAAATGTTAAAAAAAAATATTTTTAATTTTTTCATTTGCTTAGTTTCAGTTTTTTAAGATGTAAAAATGTCTATTCGATTTTTAGAATTTTTAAGTAACTTTTTTAAATTTTGTTGAGAAAATTTCAGTTTTTTTTTAAGATTTAGGAAAAAGTAATTTCAGGTATCTGGCAACATTGGGCTCAGTATGATCTATTAAAAGGCAGGAGATCGTTAATGCGAAATCCAACTCAATCGACATTGTGTAACGAAATTTATAACCTCTGCGGCTAAATTTGTGTGTTTTCTAAAGCAATCAATCAATATTTGCTGCCTCACTAACTCTATGCTTAAATGTCACTTTAAACTGATTCAAATTTAGTATAGTTGAAGTTAACTCCGATATTTTTTTTTAAGACTTTAGTGGACTGAAGAACTTAGCGCACAATGGATCACTGACCACAGGCGCATCAACGATAATTGCAAAGCTGATAAGTGGGCCAGGAATGTAAATAAACCCCTCTTTGACTAACAAGTATCTACTTAGATCTGGTCTTTGGTCAAGTTTTCCAAAGACTCTGAATCTCTTTTAGCCGATTCGATCCGTCTCTGTAAAGCGAAGAAATTTTAGTTTCAGTTGACAGTCGATTTTCAAGATTTTTTGAGGCAAATTTTTCACCAGCAAAATCATTCGGAAAAACCAGGAATAGGTTGTAATCTCTTAGTGATTATAAAATGGATGCATAAGAACCTCCCAACCAAACTCTCGGAGCTTCTGGCGAGGCACTATCAATGTGTGTGGTCTGGCGTTGTTCTGATAGAACACAATGCCCCTCCCCTTTTGCCAAAACTGGTTGCTTCTGGGCAATTGCGCCCTTCAGACAGTCCAATTGTTGACAGTACAAGTCCGATTTAAGAGTTTGGCTGCAGTTTAAGAGCAGTTCATAGTAGATGATTTCCTGCCAATTCCATCAAACCTACAGCAAAACCTTCCTGAACGTCAATCCTGGCTTGACCAACATTTTCATCGGCTCAGTGCTATTCTATCACGAAAGTTGTTGCTTGACATTGACGTAAGGGATCCAGTTTTCATCACCAGTCACCATCCACTTCAGAAATGCATCAATTGGATTGCGATTCAGATGCGATTTGCAAATGAAAATCAGTCTTTTTCAAGTGGTTCCAAACGGTTTCTCGAGCTTCTTTTTGTATCCAGCTTTATTCAAGTGGTTCCAAATGCTTTTTTGTGTAATGTTTAGCTCCTGGACAATCCAAACAGTGCTTACATGATTGTCGAACTCAAAGATTTCCATGGATTTATTGAAATTTTTAACAATTGGCCATCCAAAGCGTGGTGCACGGTTTCTCGGCTCAGCTTTCTTCATTAGTCTAACCGAAGGGTTAGGGGGAGTTGCGCCATCCACTGTGGTACCATAAGTTGTGCTTAAGTGAGCTTTTCACGTAGAAGGCTCCCACTCTAACCTAACCTAACCTTCAAAATGGCATGAATGATTTCTAATCAAAAAAGCATTTCTATCGGAAAAACATATTTACTTTTCTAAAAAACACTCTGTATGCATACACAAATTTAGGTTCTTTGGTTCAAGTCTCATCGATGTCCGGTCTTTAAAGCAAAAACTGCTTTTGTTGACCACAAATCGCCAATGAGCCGCGTAAAGATATTAAAATTGCACCGTTAAAATCCCAGCGCCTAAATGATATGAATCTTTAATTTTGTTTGCAGAAGCTTCTTTCCCATAAGGAAGTACAATATGTATTTATTTCTGGCTCACACGCAATTACGAGTACTTTACAAAAACAAAAAACCAGAAATGATTCAAAATTGTTACTTGTTGCATTGTGCTGAGCTCATTTATTGTAAGTAAATTCCTTAATGTTTATCTTTAACCCGTAATTAGGAGTAAAGAGCCCGAAATTTATGTGATAAAAACGAGTTGATACGGCAGCAGCAGTTGTCTTATACTTGAAGTAGAATATTGGAAAGTTTTATAAAAAATAATTAAAAAAAAATAAAAAACCTTATAATGAAAGGTGCGCATGGAAAGTGATAGAATCGCCCAAAGCTGCAGTATGGGCTGCACTTTCACGTTTTGTATGTGTTGGGGGAAAAAATAAATAAAATTAAAAAAAATAAATACATTTTACTGTTGTGGATATGGAATGAAAGAACAAATGTACGAAAAGGTACACGCAACATTTTGGGCAACTTTGTGCCGCTGGCCGAGCGAGCAGATGTGTGGCTTTGCGATAAAACTGCTTAATGGATTTTGCGTTTAATATCAACGCTACGACTTTATCCTGTTTTATTTCCATACACACAGGTACATATGTATGTAGAAGTGTGTATGTATGTGTGTCGTTTTTGTTTACGCAAAAAAAATTCTCACTAATCGCTTGGCATCTTAACTCATTCATTTTGGTCATTTTCATGTTTTTGTTGTGCTGCGCCGCGCGGATTTGGCCTTAAGGATTCAACCTGTTGCAAGCTGCGTACGGTGTGGATAATTTTTTGATGATGCTTGTTTTTGTAACTTCCTTTTTCACGCTTCCTTGTGCGGCGTCAGTGTTGCAGTTGCTGACTTTTGAGTTTTTTGTTCAATGAAAAGTTTTTTTGATTTGTGTTTATTTTTTTTTTGGCGTCTGCAAAATTGAATTACATCTCAGCTGGTCGGGCGCATCATCAGCTGCCTGCATCCGGTCACACAAACACATACATATTCTCAACACATACACACACACACACCTGCAGGCGCGTTTGTCATTCAACAACGAACGTAAACGCGTCTTTTAATTGTTTTCATTCATTTCATTCAAGCTTTCAGTTTTTGTTGTAAGTATATTTACTTGTAAATGCGAGGGGGAAATGTTGTTGTTGTTGTGGTTGCTTTTATATTAATTTAGAATCAGTTGTTTTTGTTGTTATTATTGCAAGCTGCATGCATGTTGCATGTTGCATCAGTTGCATATGTGCGCATGCGCAGCCAAGCAACCAACCAACTAAGCAGGCAGCGCGCCATCAGTTGGACTTAAGAAAATGACAGGAGAAAAAGCAACAACAACAATAATAACACCAACGATGTTGACAACGACAACGACGATGGCGTCAACGACATCAGCCACCTCAGTCAATGCCTGCAACAAATATATCAACAACAACAACAACAAATGACTGCCGTCTTGCCCATCAAATAAGCAAAGCAGCAGCAGATTAAAAAAAGAAAACACTCAACATTAGGGCAGCAGCAATGCTAAAAAAAAAACGGCTACACCAACAGGTGGAATATTGTTTTTTATGCCAACAACAGCAGCGCCAAAAACTTAAAGCAACAACAACAACGAAAAAAAAACGTTGCAAAGCATGTAAACACGATATGCCGCCCGACTGAAGTGTTGCCACGTTGCCAGCGCTGGCGTTGAGCTGTTTTGTTGTTGTTGGTGTTGTTGGTGTTTGTGCTCTCCCGGCAATAATTACCATGATTAGCAATGAATTTTAGACGTCGCGCCATGTCAACGCCGATCTTTTTGCTGGTTGCCACTTCGAGGCTCGTCTTCCAACGGTCGCAACGCTCGTTCGGCGGTGCGCCATCGCACACGCGACAAATTTGCCGCACACGTACATTCACATTGTTGCTGGTTGTTTGTTGGTTCGTGCTGTTGGAACAGTTTAGGCATTCAATGAAATTTTGCCACGTTGAGCTTTTCATGCGGGCGCTGATAACCAACAACCATGGCACAACTGTACTTTTCGCGGGCGTTTCACGCTACTGTGAAGTCAGTTTTTTTTAATCAGTTTTTTAATTAGCTTACATTCATTTTCTATATATGTAAATATATACTTTGATAAGGAGTTTGTAACGCAAAGAAGGAGGCGTGACGAGATGTGGAAAAGTATGTATAGTAGACTCCACTTAAGTGGCTCCACTACAAGTGCAAGACATCTGAGACATTTGAGTCCGAAGGCACTCAAGTGGGGTTTATTATGTATTTACACATATTTTCAGGATCAGTAAGAAAAAAAATTTAGCGATGGGTTGTGGAAAAGTATGTACAGATTCTACTTAAGTGGCTCCACTACAGGTAAGAGACGTCTGAGATTTATTTTATTTTATTTTTATTTTATTTTATTTTATTTTATTTTATTTTATTTTATTATGTTTTATTTTATTTATTATATACTAGCAGTGCGTCGCGTCTGTGCACGCAAATTAGAAGTCAATGGGCCCAACAAATCAAGTTTCTTTTAACCGTTTGTTGACCCCGTGAGGTTTTTATGAAAAAAATACTTCTCTATTTCTTATTTGGAGTACTTTCACCATATTTTAAGTCAATTGAGTTCTTAAATAATGTTTCCCTCCAAACTCTTAACCCATTTTAGACCCGTCAGATTTTGATTGATCACCAAGTTTGAAATAAAAAACCCTATTAAATAATGTTTCCCCATGCAAACTCTTAACCCATTGTTTACCCTGTCAGATTTTAATTTTCAAAAAAGTAAAAAACACGTGTCTTAGTATTTTTTTCTATTTCAAGTGTTTCCCCCATTGTTGAAATCAATAGACTCATTGGTTAGTGTTTTTTCATAATCATCATAATCTCAAAAAATTTAAAAATAAGTGTCGAGTTATTTTTCATTTGAAGTAGTTTTACTAAGTTTGAAGTCAAAAAACACAATAAATCATGTTCCTCCACACAAACTTTTAACTAGTGTCCGACCGAATATTCGGTTTCGGTTTCGGCCCAAATAAGTGGTTTCGGTTTCAGTTTCGGCCAAAAAATGGCCGAAAAGCCGAAACCGAAACTTTCTAGAAAATTTTTTTACATTTTATTGTGTAGCAGATATATAGTTAAAGGAGGAGTAATTCGGATTACCCCAATGTAAATAAACTTTTTTTTTGCATATAATATTAAATTATTTAATTTTGAATATTAGCGAGTTAGGTATGAAAGGGTGATTTTTTCATGTTTATGTTTTTAAAAAATGAATAAATTGTTTTTATTAATAAGTATTTATTTATTTATGTTATGTTTGTTTGTTCTTTATTTACTTAATGTAAAATTCGTTTGTTGAAAAAAATGCTTGATATGGTGATTTTTATTTTAGCTAGAAAGTTTCGGTTTCGGCCCAAAAAAGCGGTTTCGGTCGGACACTACTTTTAACCCTTGGTTTATGCTGTTAGTTTTGGACTTAAAAAAATGAGAAGCACGTGTCAAATTATTTCTTGTTTGAAGTGCTTTCACCATATTTAAAGGCTAAATTTTAAGTCAAAAAAACTTATTAAATCATCTTTCTCCATACAAACTTTTAAACCTTAACGCTGTCTGATTTAGATTTTCAAAAAAAAAGAAAGACGTGTCGAATTATTTCTTGTGTTAAGTGCTGTTACTAAATTTAAAGTCAAAACCCCATTCAATTATGTTTCTCCATAAAAACTTGTAACCCGTGGTTTACCGCGTTAGATTTAGTAAAAAAAAATATGAAACACGTGTCGAATAGTTTTTGATTTCAAGTATTTTCATCAATTTTTAAGTCAATAGCGATGGGCCTTCATGTGTTTTTGTAATCTTTCCGTATACGAAACTTAACCCATTGTTGATTCCTTTAAATTTATATTTTCGAAAAATTTAAAATTATGTGTTAAACTATATTTAATTTGGAGTATTTCCACCATTAAATCATGCTTCTTCATACAGAAACTTAACCCTTTGTTTGCCCTTTTAGATACCAACAATAATAATAATAATAATTGACTGGCACGACAGCCCGCTTACGCGAGACTAAGGCCTAGCTTCCCGCAACCACCCGTGTTGTGCGTGTGAATTTGTACGCGGGTGGAAGGGACCTACAGTTTTATGCTGGTTCCGAACGGCAGGTTGGGAGCTCTTTCATAAGCAATTCTTACTCTCAGAGGTTTGCCATTTCCAGCTGAGAGGACAGCCACCGAAAGAGAAAACGAGTTTTCCCGTTATTTTTTTTAGGTGTTATTACAGGCAGTATTTGAACCTGGGTCGCTGCCTTCGACTCGCGGTCCAACGCACTAACTAACTGAGCCACGGCGGCTTTTTAGATACCAAATTATAAAAAATCCCATCTTAATGGAGGTTAATTGTTTAAAGTTGACCTACAGCCTTAATTTCATGTTCAGTCAGTCAGGATAAAACAATTATATATGTAAAGATAGCGGTTTGTACTGATACACGAATCTTTCTATGTATTCCTATAGACACAACTTTAGCTGCAAAGAGTAATCGCGTTGCTATATTTTGATCGTTCTTATCTACTACGCCGCCTGACAATCAAATCGATCTAACATTTGCTCTCAAACTTGAAAGTCATTCTGACTGCACCAAAAAAGGACTAAAAAGCCTTTCGAGCAGCTGCTGAAACTGCTGCACTCCGCGGCAGGACACACCAACATTTAGAGATTTGCTATCATCTCCCGTTTTTGCATTTTATGCGCGCAAACAACCAGCAGCAACGAATTTGTTAGTTTTTAATTAACATGCGAAAAAAAACTGAAACAGAAAAAGGACAACAAGCTGGCGGCCAAGCTGCAACGTTTTCGGGCACTGCACCTGCGCTCTGACGGACACAACAGCGAACGCAAACGAAAACGCATGGCAGACGATTATCTGGAGGCGAGGATTGAAAGAGAAAGACAAAAATTTAGTGAAATTAAAAAAAAAAATTTAGAAAACTGCTCAGGCAGTTTAGGATAACCAACAGAATTTATGAAAGTGCAGCAACAACTGTTCGAAACGTTGCCATTGCGGGCCGGCTGCGCTTAGCTGGGTGTGGGCCAGCGCGCCTACCAGCAACAATAACAACAAATCGCGTTTGTGCTGCGCGTCAGCGATTTTGGCAACAACTCGACAGACCTTGGCTGACTGAGCGGCGGCGTCCTTTCACGAGCACAGCAGGTCGAATTCCTCCTCCATTCGGCCGTTCAATGGGTGCGGCAAATTGATTTTCTCAGTTGCCTTTGTGTCGAGCATGCGCGGCGCAGCAGTTGTGTCGTTTGAAGATTGCTAGAAGCCGCCCGAGTTGGCGTTGATTAGTAGCACAGCGCAGGACATGTCTTAAACGCGCTGCGACTACGTGTCCTTTGGGCGTTTTCGGCGTCTACTAAAAGCAAACGATTGACGTTTAGTTGTTGGTAGTTCTTGGGTTCTTCCTTTTATTCGGTTTTCATAATCTGTGTGTCGTTGTTTTTTGGGTTTTCTGGAATGTTGTTCTAGAAAATCTTAGCTGCATATTTTCTTTTCAAGTACCAATTTAGAAAATTTAAGTAGCAGTCGCTCGCTTTTTTTAGTGTTAGGCTGCGTCAGTTGTGGGCACTTTTTTGTCGTTTACTTTTTCCATGGTTTTCTTTTGGAGTAGCGTTGTGCAGGATGTGGTTTCACTTGAATTATGGGCTGCGCATGCGCAGCACATGTTTCGTATTTAATGACATTTTTCAGAGCAGATTCTTGATGTGTGCTTGTGACAATGATTTAAGGATCTTTTTCAATTTAGATTTCTTCTAAAGCAGAAATCAAATTGCATTGGGAATTTTGAAGGGAAATAAAAGGAAATTAATCAGCGAGTTATTTTTGACACAGTTGGAAAAAAATGTATTTTTGTTGTAATTTTTGAAATTAAAATCGATTAAATTAATTAAAATGAAATATTTATATTTTTAGTAATATCCAAAATTGAATTTTTTGTTAATTCAGATAAGAAAAAGAAGCAAAAATTAATAAATATAAAAATAATTTACAGTCTTTGTGACTTAAAACGTGATTGCAATTGTTGGATAGTTTTTGTTTCAAGGTCAAAGTTCATAAATATAGTTTTTTGGAATCCCAAACAGCACAAAGGACATCAACAAAGTTAGCGCCGTCCCATTAGGCTTTTGGTCACTGTCACTTTAATTGTTAAGCTTAATTCACACTGACGAGCCTCACAGTTCAACGTCCTTCTCCAGGACTAATTAGGCCTCACAAGTCCTGGAAGAGGACTTTGACATTCTTTCTTAACCAGCTTGTTTGTTCCATACCGTAAATTTTTTTTGCATTTTTATCGTCTTATCTGTAGAAGGCAGTGTTCCCCGATCAGGAGATTTTCTCCTAGACTTAGGAGATTCATATCCTAAACCCATATTTTTCACCCAAAATATATGCAACCAACTGATATTTGTGGGGTTCCCCCTACAACCTCCCTGTGTGCACCACTGTTCTCCCGATTTCCATTAAAAATTTCATGTCATTTGACTCACTGATACCAAAGTTATTTTGTCTGAAGCGACAACTTGTTCGAGTCATAGTTGCAAAAGTGAGCATAGAACAAAGAATCCGAGTCGTTTAAAACTGAAAAGTTTTTACTGAAAACATTTCAATTAATTAACCAAATTTATGTTGACAATTGTTTATCCTGTGGTAGAAATTATGAGTGGTACAAGCCATTAAAAAACTGTTGTGAGAACATAAATGGTGACCAACATGTTGGACAATCCAAATTCGTGATCCCTCAAAACTGATGGAGAAGTCATTAAAGATCAGCCAACATTTTTCTTAAAATTCTTGCATTTAGATTTAAGAATTTCAGTATCATAAATTTATCTAATTTTAATTCTAATTTCTAATCTAATTTAATTTAATTTGGGAAAACTGTGCGCACAGTTTCTTCAGTTTAAGTTGACTGATGTCATCCCATCTATGGGCACTTGTGACAGATTTTTTGAACTAAAAATCACATTTTAACCATTAACCACTTCCCATATTTGTGTTTGATTTGGTACTGTGCAACTTTTATCTTTTCGAAATATGTATTTTTCAATAAAAGAAAAGCATTTTGATGATGTAAAAACCATCTGAGAGTCTGGTACCAACATCTGAAAGGACATCCCAGTCGACGATCTAAAACACTCATTCAGTTTCTGAACTGAATCTTACATTGTATGTATTTTTAAAAGATCTATGATCAGACTTTAGTGTGTTAAAGGCCTTAAAACTAAAACTAACTAAACGTTCTATTTTGGAGTTAACTGCCTATAAATTTTACCATCGTCGAGGAAGTTTGGAAATGCCAGTTCAGTTGCTTTAAAAATGCATTTCATATTTAACTGACATCAACAACTGTTCATAAATTCGTTGGCCAAATGTACTTAAACTAGTAAAATGTTGTCTTCAACCAATAAAATTAAGTAGCCGTGAACATTTAACACTGCAGCAAAGCGAAAACAATTATTAATGCCAGCAAGGACTACAGGACACTGTTGAAAGTGTAGTTAAAAAAAATGTTCAACGCGTATTTATGACTTTGTATTGCTGTAGCATAGTTGGCATAGTTCAAGCATAGTTCAGACATTGGCGGTATTCATGATCTGGAGCAACTGTGCAGAGAAAAGTAGATAAGTTGAGTAATCAAGCTTAAACTTAACTTAAATTTAATTGCAAAACAAAAATTAGTGGGTGGGTAGGTAAAAGAGTTTTCTAAGAATGCCGAGGAGTTCAAGAAAGCCATCTCTCTTACTGCAAGTCGAAGAGCCTACACAAGCTAATTCGATTTGAGAATAAACCCTAGCTAAGTCTCTGATGTTCACTGATCTGATGTTATCAAAGTTTTCGAAGAAGGAAGAGTCTAAGAAATTCCATCTTCGTCTACAGAGAACCGGACAGTGGCAGAGAAGATGACCTATAGTCTCTTAAATCCATTGAGAGCTGGAAAGTTTCTTTTGAGGTGCTTGTACTATTGAAAGGAACAAAGTAGGTGATAAGGCGGGGTTTGAAAATTAATGTCAAGGAAGCTGAAATCTTCATACAACCTTCGCGTTATGATCTATTTCGGAGAATTGAAAGCTGGAAAGTTCCTTTTGAGGAGCTTGGACTATTGAAAGGAAGAAAGTAGGTGATAAGGCGGGGTTTGGAAATGAATGTCAACGAAGCTGATATCTTCATACAACCTTCGCGTCTTGATCTACTTCGGAGAATTGAATGTTGGAAAGTTCCTTTTGAGGTGCTTGGATTTTTGAAAAGAACGAAATAGTTGATAAGGCGGGGTTTGAAAATGAATGACAAGGAAGCCGACATCTCTATAAAACCTTCGCGTTTTGATCTATTTCGGAAAATTGATAAGTACACGAAAGCGGTAGATTAGATAAGATTAGATTAGATTAGATTAGATTAGATTAGATTAGATTAGATTAGATTCGATTTAATTAGATTAGATTTGATTAGATTAGATTAGATTAGATTAGATTAGATTAGATTAGATTAGATTAGATTAGATTAGATTAGATTAGATTAGATTAGATTAGATTAGATTAGATTAGATTAGATTAGATTAGATTAGATTAGATTAGATTAGATTAGATTAGATTAGATTAGATTAGATTAGATTAGATTAGATTAGATTAGATTAGATTAGATTAGATTAGATTAGATTAGATTAGATTAGATTAGATTAGATTAGATTAGATTAGATTAGATTAGATTAGATTAGATTAGATTAGATTAGATTAGATTCGATTCGATTCGATTCGATTCGATTCGATTCGATTCGATTAGATTCGATTCGATTAGATTCGATTAGATTAGATAAGATCTCTCTAGACTAGACGAGTTTCAATTTCTTCGATTCAATGTGATTAGATAAAATTAGATTAGCTTCGATAATTATGAGTTATAAAAGGAAAAAGATGATACTACAACTTCCGAAAGCAATCCAAGTTAAAGGGAATGATTTTCATTCCGATGGGAAGTACAAGCTTTCCCGTACACGCCTTCTGAATCTAACCTAACCTTAAATGTATTTCGGCCACACTCGAATGCAACCTTGGACCATGTCAAAAGTAACTCAGTTGATCTCCTAGTCTCTGTTAGAAGTTATGCCACCTGGTTAAAAAAAACGCTCATTGCATGAAATCTTTGGATAATTTTTGCCAATTCTGCCGCATATAGTGAACACCGCCAATCATTGCATTTTAAAAGACATCATAAAAACTGCTGAAAAGCGGCAAAGCGCATCGGGCAGACGCGTTAAGAATGCATTCGACGTTTTATAGCATTTTTATGTCAAATTCGAACAGCCACACAACGCTGATAAGTATTTATTGAGTAAATACAATCAAACTTGTACGTAAGTAAATAAATGAAAATCGAGAATGTGCAGCGCGGCGAGGCCTTGCGAGGACGTCATAAAAGTGCGTTCAGCACGTGCGCCCACGAACCGCAACGGCACGAAAAACTGACTGGCGAAAAATCACTAAACTGTGATAAGACTTTACAGAGAATCGGCCAGAAAGGAATTCCAGCGTTTGCTGTTTGCTTTGGATCAAACACGCGACGCAGTGTTTGACCCGTTTATGGTTGTTGTTGCGGGACACACTTATCGAACATGGGGTCCGCACTTATGGCGACGAAACTGTCACTGAGCGCGCTGAACTTAACCCGATTTGTTCGCGGAATTCTCGGACGCTCGGCACACGCCAAATTTTTCTATTTGCACTGAGATTGATGCGACGACTATCTGCCGTTGAAGACAGACTTGACGTCGAACGATACACTGCTTTTTATTTTTGTTTACATTTTGCCTTTAACGGTTTGGTTGTTGTTGTTGACTTTTTGCAAAAATAACAACAAATCGAGTGGGGTTTTTACCAATTCGCTGATATTTGCTGATACGTTGAAGCGTCGAGCCAATACGGAAATATTCGCCGAAACACTACAAGTCGCGAAAAAATTATATACAAACAACCAAGTGGGGAAAACATAATTTATTAAATTTAAGTTGTTCGATATAATCGGCACTGACATTGACTGACGCTAAAATATAACGACTGCTAGATAAAAATTAAATGTAATTCATTACATTTAAATTTGGGCAAATACGCATTGCTAACATGTTCAATGTGTTTATTGTTGTTGTTGTTGCCAACTTATCTGGCCGCACTCAGTCAGTGGCGTTCTAAGTCATTAAATTTCGATATTAAATTTCACCTTATTAGACATTTTAATCCTAACGAATGAGGCGCCACTTAAATCTAACCGATGGCCGCACTTGTACGCACACGGGGCGGTCAGGCGGGGTCGCAACTGAACTGTACAGCGTCTATATTTATTTTGGCTTTTTTCCTGGAACAATAATTTCGATTCATTGCTTGGAAATTGACCTAAGACTTGTCTAATCGATATTGCAGTCGTTGAATTCGAATTAATTTGTCAGTTGTAAAAAATTATGTCTGTGGTGCCATTAAAAAAAATCGAACAGGTATCAATAATCAGGAACGCTCACAGTGTCAAATGTTCGTTTGCCATAAGAAATTTGTGAAATGGATCGGTTTGCCATTGAAATGAATTCTTTTTTAGGGGAAACAGTCATTTCACGCCAAAAGCCTTAGGTTCGAGTCCCAGCTGGGGCTGTTTAAACACTCGGCTACTTCTACCGCTATCCACATGAAGTAGATGAGAATTATGAGAAACGAACAAGTGCGCTCTAGGCAATGGAAAAACCTTCAAGTGTGAAATAAAAACTGCCAACTTCTAACCGTTGTTTGGATTCAGTGTTAAATTGTAGGTCTCCTCCCCATCCGATTGAAATGTGTGTTGTTCAAACGGGAAGAATTCGAGGTGTCACAATGGACTTCCGAGTGTGTCCTTTACAGAGGCAACCACCATAACCTAACCCAACCTAAAGTATAACTAAAATGTGTTCTAGTTTCTTTACTTTAATTCATCCTCGAGTTGTATCTGGGAATGAATCTTGAAGAAGTTGCATTTTGTATGCTTAACAAGTTGGATGTTGTAATTAATTTTGAAGGAGCTCAATAAGGTTGGAAAGGTTCAATATGTTGGGGAACTTTCTCAAGACTAGATCTCTGTAGAGTCTATCAGGTCTCTGTAGTGTCTTTCAGATCTCTGTAGAGTCTTTCAGATCTCTATAGTGTCTTTCAGATCTCTGTAGTGTATTTCAGATCTTTGTAGAGTCTTTCAGGTATCTGTAGAGTCTTTCAGGTCTTTGTAGTGTCTTTCAGAACTCTGTAGTGTCTTTCAGAACTCTGTAGTGTATTTCAGATATTTGTAGAGTCTTTCAGATCTCTATAGTGTCTTTCAGATCTCTGTAGTGTATTTCAGATCTTTGTAGAGTCTTTCAGATCTTTGTAGAGTCTTTCAGGTCTCTGTAGAGTCTTTCAGATCTCTGTGGTGTCTTAAGGAAAGGAAAACGAAATATATTTTTATTTTGTATGAGAAGTATATTTGCTTAGTTTTTAATGACAAAGATTACACTGCACAACAGCATGTCTGTTGCATGGAGTTTTTTACATGAATCTGAATCGTTTTTCCACGCTGTTTTCAAAACCATACTCCGTTTTTATGTAACAGCTCTAGTTTTCACAAAAAATGGGCGTGTCACTTTTTCGAATTTTCCTCGGCTTTTTTCTCGTTTTCAACTGTAATTTCTGAACCAATAATCCTATCGACATGATTTTTATATAGTTGCACTTACAACATTTCACGCCATTTTTTCTGACATTAATCAATTTTATGCGTTCTAAATTGGCGTTGTAATAAGGTTTCAAAGTAGGAAAATATTGAATTTCAAGGCGTTTTTTCTGATGGCGAAAATTGTACAGATGTTTCATAAATCAAGTTACGAAGTATATGAATATCTTAAGAAGAAACAGGAAAGGAATGCACATTCGCATCGAAATAATAGCAAAAATGTACCATAGTCATTTTCAGTCTTTTTCCTTAAAAAATTAGGAGCCTCAAAATATGCAAAGTTTTTAATTTTTTTTTTGTTTCGAGCAATTCAAAATATTTTTGTTTTTTGCTTGTATTTCAGACTATAAATGGAACATATAAAAGAGCATATTTTGAGGCCCCTAATTTTTTAAGGAAAACGACTGAATTTGACTATGGTACATTTTTGCTATTATTTCGATGCGAATGTGTATTCCGCCAAATAATTTGGCTGTGTTGTAATGTTTCACGTGTGGGCTTTCATTATACACCTAACTCGTTAATTGATATACGAAAATTGTGTATGTTTTTGACCATCAAAGAAAACGCCTTAAAATTCCATATTTTCCGACTTTAAGGTCCAATTACCGCGGCATTTTAAAACTTATAAAAATAAGTTGCATCGGAAAAGAAGCCGTGCGGTGTTGTTAATGCGATAAGGTGAAAATCATGTCTATCGGGTTTTTGGTTTAGAAATTACAATAAAAAATATGGAAAAAGTAGAGGAAAAACTGAAAAAATGACACGGTACCTATATCTCACTAACTAGAGCTGCTAGAAAAAATCTGAGGATAGATTCGAAATCAGCGCACCCAAATTAGTAAGAAACAGTAGAAAAACTCCATGCAACAGAAAAAAAGTGTTTTTTTGTTGTGCTGTGTTATTAAACAAATTTTTGGAGATTTTTTAAAAATATTAAAAAAATTTTAAGAGATTTTTTACATTTTTGGGAGGAAATTTCAGCTTTTTTTTAATTTAGGAGAAAGTAATTTTAGGTATCTGGCAACACTGCCCGTGCAGTTGGCTGAGAATCTAGTCACATCCGTCCGAGCCTTGAATATTGAAAGTTAAAGTGTCTACAAAAACCATTTTTATACCGATCTCATTTTTTATATTTTTTTTGTTGCTAAGCTGAAGCTGCATGAATAAAAAGGCTGCAAAAAAAACTATATTTTTTTTATGAGAAGAAGAACTCCTTAGTTTATAATGACAAAACATTAAAAAATTAATTTTAGGAGATTTTTAGAATTAACAAAAATTTAGGAAAGTTTTTAAAAATTATAAATAATAATTTTTAGATTTTTAAACTTTTGGGAGAAAATTTAAATTTTTTAAAGATTTAGGAGAGAGTCATTTTAGGTATCTCGCAACACTGATCTCTACCTAAGAACTTCAAATCATCGATCACGCTTGAAAAAACTTTGGATCCTTCCAAAATTTTTGGACATTTTCCAAGTGTCTACAAAAACGATTTTTATACCGATCTCATTTGTTATATGTTTTGTTGTTGCAATAAAGAAGATTTTTAAGAGTTAAAAAAAATTTTTGGAAATTTGTAAAAAATTATAAAATATAATTTTTTGAATTTCTTAAATTTTCGGAAGGAAATTTTTAGTTTTTTTTAGATTTAGGAGAAAGTTTTTTCAGTTATTTGACAACACTGATCTCTACCTAAGAACTTCGACACATCGATCACGCTTCAAGAGCCTTTGGATCCTTCCAAGCTTTTTGAAAATGTTTTAAATTTTTGGGAGAAAATGTCAGCTTTTTTTTAAGATTTAGGGGAAAGTCATTTGATATATTTGACCTGATCTCTACCTAACTTATAGATCAACTCATCGATCACGCTTCAAGAGTCTTTGGATCATTCAATCTTATGCAATTTTCGCCAAAGTAAACGAGAGAAGACCCTAATTTTTTTTATAAACTACTCACACATTTGATGATAATGACAGCCTGGCAGCTTGAATTTTATTCAGATCAACAGTCAAGATGGAAATTGATCGATGTTCTAATTGTGAACGTAAAAAGCAACACTTGAGTGCGCACCAATCCGGTAGAATCTGCACCAATTATGATAAACGGCCAAACTGTCAGTCACAGCTTACTACAAAAAAATTTCTATATAAATTTATTTATAATCCAGGATATAAACAGGATGCGAATGCGAGCAGGCAATAAACACGCATATTAATTTTCCAACTCTGATCCGTCGCTACTGGCCAATAATCGACCGCATAAATGCGCATTGTGGGGCGTGTCCAGTCGCTTGATACAAATATTAAATACAAAATTGTACAACAACAACAAAAAAACAACAGCTGAAAAGATACATTTTTTCAACGATTGAGTGACTGTTCGTCTGGGTGTCGGACTGATGGCTTCATTTGACTTTCATGTCGTGGTGTCTGTGCTGTTGCGCGGCGTTAAATGATATTTTCATAGAGATGTAATGCGAAATAAATAACTGACATTGCTGATGTGTACAACAACACCCATGCAGTGGAATCGTCATAAAGAGATACATGTGTCTGTGTGTGTGTGTGTGTGTGTGTAGGTAGTTGCGGCCAACAATGGGCGCATTGTTGAGGAACGCACATCAGCGACTGGATCAACGTCAGCAGTCGCATTATTCAAGCACGCATTCTTCAAGATCATCATCAACAACAACAACGAGTACAGTTTTCTTGTCAGCTTGGCCATTGCGCAGGCGTACATGACACGCAGTGTTCATCTGCGCACAATTCGCAACGGCCAAGTCTCACCAATGCATTGATCGCGTCGCTTCGGCTGCTTCGAGGATAATCAACAGTTTCGGTATTTTGTTTGTTGTTGCGCAGCTTGTGTATCCTTGAGCGCTGCGTCTCGGCTGTGGCCTTTGTTTCTGCTGTGAATTCTCCCAGCAGGCACAGCGCACACTTCGTTGCGTTCGATACGTCAGCCATTTCCTCACACATGCGCGCTCGTCCTGTCATTGATACTTTTGTTGTTGATTTTTTTTCGTGCAGTAATTTTTGGTGACTTTATGGCTGTTTTGTGGTCTATTTGATATGCTCGTTGCTTCTGCGGTTTATAGGAGTGGGAATTTGATTGGCATTTGATACGTCATTGATGAGCGAAATATTCGATAGTTGTTGTTGGTGAGTCGTGAAAAAAAAGTGCTCCCTTTTGTTTATTAGATATTCTCAGAATTATATTGAGTATCCTTCGGAGCTTGGATATGGATTTATAAGCGAAAATTATTCAATACTGCAGAAAATTACTTCCAATTGGGACTCGTTGAGGCTTAACCTCAAATTTGCAGCTAAAAGTTAAGGCTGAGCCATGAGTCAGGGAGAAGTCATTACTAACCCCATAAGCTGCCAAGCGATCCAAGTGCTGCCTTATTAATTTGAAGTTAACCAGTGGCCCGCATGGGATTTAATTTTGAGGTGTTTCTCGCATGCAACTTTTGAGCCCAACACATCAGTTGAAACCATATTTGCCATCCAAAATTTGAATAACAAAAAGATATTTTGAGGTAAGTACATATACTTGGTACACTAGTACCAAGTATACCTGTGGTCTAGTAACCTAAACGAATACCTTTGGAATTTCAACAAATTTCATTAGATAATTCAGCTAAATCATCTAAACATTGTTCACAAGTTTCTTTTCTTCATTTTATGAAAGTTGATGCTGACATGACACTATACAAAAGATATATTTTATATATATATAGCAAGGCTACAAAAGCAAATTAAGAGACCATCAGTAAGGTCCCAACTAGTGGCGCATATAGGATTTCATTCGGGATGGCTTTCCGTACATATTTTTTAAGTCCAATACCAGTTCAAACCATATTTGCCACTCAAAATGTTTGAAAGAAACAGATATTTGAGAGGGATTTGAACCAAAACCCCCGCTGCGTGCGCTACTAGTACCAAGTATATCTGTGGTCTAGGAACCTAAACAAATCACTTTGGAATTTTAACAAATTTCATTAGATAACTCAGCTAAATCATCTAAAAATTGTTCAAAAGTTTGCTATCTTTTCTTCATTTTGATGAAAGTTGATCCTGACATGACACTATATAAAAGATATATTTGGTTAGCTTTAGTCAGCTTGGGACATAGCAGGGCTACAACTGCGGAGTAAGAGTCCACAGGATTTCATTTGGGAGGGTTTCCTGTACCAGTAACCAGTACCAGTAAAAGAAAAAAATATTTTGAAAGAAACAGATATTTAAGAGGGATTTGAACCAAAACCACCGTGCACCAGTAGTCCAAATATACGGGGTCTATATGGGGTCTAGTAACCTAAATGAATCACTTTGGAATTTCAACCAATTTCATTACAAAATTCATCTGCAGTATCCAAAAAAATGTTCAAATGTTTTCGCTGAACTTTCAGCCGCTTTAATCACAATAAATATGTATTTCCCCTTCAAAGTTTGGATTGCCGCAAGTTCTACAAAAATTTTCTGTATTATATAATTTAAGTCTACAATGTGTATGTAGACTTAATATAATTATTTACCAAATTTGGTAAATAATTTAAACGAGAATCAGCTTTTTCATACATTTTTAATTGCCTTAGAAAAGAAGGGACGAACTTTCACTCAGAGGTCCAATGGTCTCATTTTGAAAAAGTTCATTATCTGTGTGCTTCATTAATTCTTAGATTATTATCTTAGAACTCCAGTAGTCTTTTGTCGATCTTTTAATTTAGCATTGTAGATCCGAGAGTTCAATGTTTGCAGAGTTTGTCAGTTTTGCAAGAAATCTTAACCACAAACGGAAAAACTCGGGGTTTCTGTAGAGCCTAAAGAACCATTAAAATTTTTTTTTTAATGTTTTCAGCTGTCTTTTTTCGGAGTAAATATTTAGTAGTGGTAAGTAGAGCAGTTCGGAGTGCTTTTCATGAAGCATAGTCAATCCAAGAGTTCAAGTTTTAAAGCGTTTGTCAAATTTGTAAGAAATCTTGACCACTGACAAGAATACTCTGCGTTTCTGTAAAGCCAAACAAGAACATAAGAGTTGAGTTGAGAGTTGTAAAGTGTTTATATGTTTCTCATTTAAGAGATTTAAATTTTTGCAAGGTTTGCCCGTTTTAGAAGGAAACTTGAGCCCAGAGTGGGAAAACTTGGCCGTTTCTAAGAGTCAAACAAGACCAAAAGAGTTATTGCAATGTTTCCTTTTGCTTCTCATCTACGTTGCTTTTGTAGATAACACAGGATCAGAGGTTTAATTTTAACATTATAGATTTAATGGAATAATGTCCTGTAGTGATCCTAATGACCTGCCATACTGAGGCACAACTCATAGTCAAAGCAAATGTAAGTTTTCATATAGAGACAGTAGATCAAAGTGTTCGCCATGTTGAGAATAGGTCCTCCACAAGACATTGCCTTGTGTTGGTTATGTTGATCGGTTGCCATCTACCGCCGCTTAGGAACGACGCCTCCCGTGTTGTGAGCTAGCGCTCATAGCGCCATCTGTTGTGTAAAGGAGGTGCCAGCAGGATGGTTGGGGACTAAGCTAAGCTCGGTTTGGTGCGCTAATATATAAATTTTCGGAAAGAGAACTTTGCGTCTTTCACGTCCTCTGGCGTTCTACAGCACTGTGTAAGTACTGAAACTTGTGTCAAGTATACCTACAGACATTCAAATAAGATTCCATTCATAACTACTGAAACATGCACCAATTTTCCAACTCATATAGATTAAGAAATTTAGTAGAGATAATGCTTCGATAATGTTTGATTGATTGTTCTAATAAAAGGATTATATTACATTGAAAAGCATATAACAGTCAGACAGATGACGTGATACATCTTGAAGAAAATTTAAACCTATTGTCAAATTCCACAAATCGCTCAATTATGCCAAAATGTATGGCATTAAAAGAGCGAAATACCTCAGCAACCGCAATGTGGCAGATAATCTGTACGGCAACTTGAGACAACAAATCGCTGTAATCGAATCCAAGATTCAATAATGCATTTGCAGTTTTGCGCCATTAATTGGCATTCGGAAGCAGAAGAAGCCTTCGCTGAAATGTGACACAAAGTCACTGAAAAAATCTCAATTACAATTGAATGAATGCAGTGGCAGCAAAAGTGCGCAAAACAATGCAATGTAAAAACAATTTGAAATCATAGATGGAAAAATCAGAGTTTGATGATAGCTGAAATAAATCAAGAATTTTTGTGAGGAAGAAGAAAACGGAGAAAAGATGGCATAAACCACAAAAGGACAAATTTCGTGGAACAACTGTACAAAAAAAAAATTGTAGAATAAAATTACAAGGAATGGATTTTTAGTGGGTTCGAAGTGACTTATTTGTACTCTACACGAGTCATGTCGGCAATATTCTATACTAGTCACTAGTCATATTAGCTTCATTTTTTCATTCATTTAATTTTATTTAATTTGATTTCATTTTTTCATTCCATACACACTTTTCCGCACTAGTCACGTCTTCTTCGAAATGTTGCGCACTTCATGAGAAATCAAATATGCCCACCCAAGTCAGTGTAGCGTACAGAAGGATGCTGCAAGCGGTCACTTTCGTAATGGCAACTGCTCCTGGGTGGCGTGGCCGTGGCAACACCTACAACAAGGCCATTCGAGACGGCCGATTGTCGGTCGACACCACAGCCAGCAGTCGCCAGCAAAGATCTTCTTGCTGCTGTCTTGCTTGTGGCCTTGAAAAATTCCAGCAAACTAGTTTTAAGGACAGTTGAGAAGGACATTTGTGCTGGCTGAGGC
The DNA here is from genome assembly GCA_964056695.1 of Melieria picta. NCBI lineage: Eukaryota > Metazoa > Arthropoda > Insecta > Diptera > Ulidiidae > Melieria > Melieria picta. The sequence goes on along the minus strand of OZ057398.1, from coordinate 85,365,145 downwards.
GGCAACATGGCGTAAATGTCGGTCACATGCTGCGTTGCAGACGCTGCAAGCAGGCACACCAGGCCTTCAAGTGCCTACAAGCGGCACCGCTGTGCGCACAACCCAACTCACACACGGCCGACACTCGATCGATTTCGGCTCTTGACCAGATTGAATGGAATTTTCAGAAAATCGAGTGGAAAAATCGGCAAAATCTGCGCAACTGTTGCCATGTCGCCATGTGTTGCACGGGCCGGACAGTCGTTGTAGGTGTCTACAACGGCATCGCCGCTTGCTTTCGTCTCTGCCATTTACATTCATTATCATTTGTTTGCGTTTGTCTATTGATTTGTTATCGCTGTTCGCAAATTGTACCCAAGACCTATAAACGAAAATGATTTATTTATTTTTCGCGTTGCGAAAAATATGTCTGTCTTTCTTTATCGCTGATAGGTATTTGAAATTATTTGCACAGTTGTTGCTTGTTGGAAACGTTTTTTCTGACGGCTACAAAACTGTAAGTCGTCAGCTAAAATATTAGGAAAAGACTTTAGTGTGGTGAAAAGAATTTAGTGTAAAAAATGGCGTCAGTCTATGTTGTCTCTTCAATGACATTGGCGTTTATATTGATTGATATTATAGAATAGTCGTTTATATTGATTGATATTATAGAATAGTCAATAAATATTATCCACGTGCCAATAACGATTTCTAAGTAAAGTGCAAAACATCTAATTTTTCGTATGACTCCAAGTTTGATGTTTTTATTGTACATTCAATGTGATTTTGTGTTATATGGAGATTCTTAATAAAGGGTTTTGAGTACCTCAGAAGTTCTCATTTTGTGCAGTTTGCTGAGCGAAAAAGTAGGTAAAATTTTAATGGATAAAATGCCAAAAATATTAATGATCCCAAACTGATAGATAGATAACTGATGATAGATAAAGATAAATAAGTTTCAGAGAAATATTTGAGGAAAGTGAATGGGCTTGAAAGAAAGGTGGCATCGACTGATTTTGTATTTTTTGCTTTGAAGTATGTTGTTCAACAATGAAAAAGCCTATCTAATCTGATAAGAATTCCTGAATATAATGATTTATATTTTAAAATAAAATTTGTCTCACAAATCGACTTGTTTGGGCGATGTCCTTTGGTGGTAAATTCTAGTATATAAATTTTTTTTTATTTTTTGCATTACATAAAGTTGTTTAACTGTGAAAAAGTCAATCACATTGGATCAGTAGTTCTTGAAATATTCTGTTTTATACAAACTGTAATAGATAGCTTTTGGGTTTGTATAGGAAAGGCCCTCTATCGGCGAGTTTTGAAGTATTTAATAATTTTGTATTTTATGCACTCAAAAATTTTGTCCAACAGTGAAGCAATTATTAAAATCGAATAAGTAGTTTTCGAAATATTATATTTTCTTACAAACTACAGTGCACACAACTCAGTTTGTATGACAGATGCCTTCTGGTGGTGAGTTTTGGAATATTGAATGATTTTGTATTTTTAGCCTTCAATAATGTTACTCAAAATTGAAAGGGTCAATCAAATTGGTTTACTAGTTTTTGACATATAATGTTTTTTAAAAACTATACTGAATAGCTTCGCTCTTCGGTTTGTATGGAAAAAGCCCTCTGGTCGTGAGTTTTGGAATATAAAATAATTTTGTATTTTTTACACTGACCAATTTTGTCCAACAGTGAAAGAGTTATTAAAAACAAATCAGTAATTTTAAAAATATTGTATTTTCTTACAAACTACCGTGCATAGCCTCACAACTCGGTTTGTATGAGAGATGCCGTCTGGTGGTGGCGTTTGGAACATTGAATGATTTTGTATTTTTGGCACTGAATAATGTTACTCAATAGTGAAAGAGTCAATCAAATCGATAAGTAGTTTTTGAAATATATTGTTTTTTACAAATTATAGTGGATCGCCTCGCCCTTCAGTTTGTATGGAAACGGCCCTCTGGTGGTGAGATTTGGAATAATTAATAGTTTTGTATTTTTTGCACTGATTAATTTTGTGCAACAGTGAAGAAGTTATTAAAATCGAAGCAGTAGTTTTCGAAATATTATATTTTCTTACAAACTGCAGTGCATAGTCTTGCAACTCGGCTTATAGAAGAGACGCCCTCTGGTGGTGAGTTTTAGAACATTGAATGATTTTGTATTTTTGGCACTGAATAATATAATTTAATAATGAAAGAGTCAATCAAATCGGATAAGTAGTCTTCGATGAATTATGCTTTTTTACAAACAACAGTACATAGCCTTAAAACTTGGCTTGTATTGGAGATGCACTCTGGTGGTAGGTTTTGGCATATAACATGATTTTGTATTTTTGGCACTTAATAATATGATTAAATAGCGTAAGAATCAATGAAACGGGATAAGTATTTTTTGAGGAATTATGTTATCTTACAAACTATAGTGTGTAGCCTCACAACGCGACTTGTATGGGAGAAGCTCTCTAGCGGTGAGTTTTGGAATACTAAATAATTTTGTATTTTTGGCACTGAATAATATAATTTAATAGTTAAAGAGTCAATCAATTCGGATAAGTAGTCTTCGATGAATTATGCTTTCTTGCAAACCACAATGTGTAGCCTCACAACTCTCTTTGCACGAGAGATGCCCTCTAGCGGTGAGTTTGAAACATTTACTGATTTTGTATTTTTTGCATTGAATAATATTATTTAATAGTGAAAGAGTCAATCAAATCGGATAAGTATTTTTTGAGGAAATATGCTTTTTTACAAACTATAGTGTATATAGTGTAACTATAGTCCTCAAAATTTGGTTTGTATGGGAGAGGCCCTCTAGCGGCAAGTTTGGAAACATTTACTGATTTTGGATTTTTGGCAATAAACACTGTTTTCTAACAATGAAAGAGTCAATTATATAACATAAGTAGTTTTGGAAATATAATGTGTTTTAAAAACTATACTGGATAGCCTCGCTCATTTGCTTGTATGGAAGTTGTCCTCTGGTGTTGGGTTTTGAAACATTTATTGATTTTGTATTTTTGGTATTGTATGTTGTGCAACAGTGAAAGAATCAATAAAATCGATTCAGTGGTTTTTAAAATAATAAATTTTTCTACAAACTAAAATACTCGGCGCGTATGGGAGATGCCCTCTAGCGGTGAGTTTTGAAACATTTACTGATTTTGTATTCTTTGTGATAAAGTATGTTGCCCAACAGTGAAAGAATTGTTTGAATTGGTTTAGTAGTTTTTGAAATATTATGGTTCTTTTAAACTACAGTGGAGAGCAGATTGAATAAAAATGGTAAATTTTGTATGATAGCCCAGTTAAGAGCTGGAAATAAAGTTCAACTATGTAAAAAGAGATAAAGTAAGATAAAAAAGTGAAATATAAATTAAAAAAATTGAAAATAAATGGAGGTTGGTCTCATATTTGACCCCTCTAGGACTCATATGGGAACAGTGGACGTTTTTTAATATGTATAAAACAGTTAAGTTTGTATGGAAGCCCCTTTAGGGCAAAAAGTTTGGGAAAGAAAATAGATAAAAGTAATCAACTCATCTCCTCTGGGCGTAGCTTGAGAGTAGATTTTATAAAAATGTTTGTGTACTTTTTAGTTCTGGTGAATTTCGTACTTGTACCAAGGACTCTCTGAATTGCGGTTTATTACGCTACACGCTGCTAATTTAAAGCTTTCTCAATGGGAATAACTTTGCTCACATTGATTTACATTTTCCTGCTGAAAGCGTAGTCGCTAGAAAAATTCATATATCTGGGATTTAAACCCTCAACCCTCTGACTCATAGTCCTACCGACTAACGATTGACAAGTGACAGTTATTGTGCTTTCTTTCCATTTAAAAGTTGACTGTCTCAAAGTTCCATTTAATTTCAAATCCACTGGCGACAGTATCTATTATAACAACAATAAAAATCATGGGAACTTGTCGAATGCTCGTATAAATAAATGTGAAAATACTTGGCGTCGCGGTGGAAAAAAAGGAGTTCCGGAAACATGGAAAATTTATGTAAATTTATGAACAATAAAACCGGCCAGACGTGGTCACGACAGGCAAATTTCCATTGCTTGAAAAGCATAAAAACAAACAGAAAGGGAAAATCTCAGTCGACTCGGGGCGGTGATAAAGATCGATAGTCGATCGATGGCGATCGTGGCGGCGACTTGAAAACGAAATGTGCCTCTTGGAAAATGCAACGACAGGGAGTAGAACGACTGATGAAAGGCGAAAACGTGAGCGGGACGCTAAAGGTTAAAGTGGCTGCATGGTAACTAAGGAAATTCTATTAATAACAACAACAACAAAGCAACTAATGAAGGCTTAATGAAGCGCCGATTGATGGAATAAAAACGTTTGATAAAGAATGAAGGTGAAGTCAAATGGAATGCAATGACAATGTTCTGGAACGTGAGGAAAATTTGAAAATTCTTTAAAGAAAACATGACAACAACTATTTTGAATATCTAATGTTGACAAATGCAAACGTTGGGATTCGATTGAAGCGATAGGCAACGGTTGGTGATTAGTTGGTTTTGGTGGACTTGTTTGCACTCTACGTGTAAAACTGGGACTTAAAATACTTCAAATAACAATGAAAGGTGGAAGTTTCTCAGATGATTCAAAGTGCAAATAATACATAAAATTTTTAAAATTAATTTAACATGATGTTTGTTCATTAATTTTAGAGCTTTTGTGCCTAACAGTCAACTGGCTTATTTTATTTAAAGTATTTTATATTATTTTATTTTATTTTATTTTATTTATTTTATAGTTATTTTATTTTATTTAATTTTATTGTTTTATATTTTATTTTAATTTATTTTATTTTATGTTATTTTATTTTATTTTATTTTAGTTTATTTTATTTTATTTTATTTTATTTTACTTTATTTTATTTTATTTTATTTTATTTTATTTTATTTTATTTTATTTTATTTTATTTTATTTTATTTTATTTTATTTTATTTTATTTTATTTTATTTTATTTTATTTTATTTATTTTGTTTTGTTTTGTTTTATTTTATTTTATTTTATTTTATTTTATTTTATTTTATTTTATTTTATTTTATTTTATTTTATTTTATTTTATTTTATTTATTTGAGACTAACTGATAGACAATTGGACAGAGAAACATTGCTAAATCGATGCTTCTGGTGATCTTTAACACAAACCTGCAAACTTTTCTATATCAGTCTCGCCTCTAGATGGGCGTACAAACTTTTGGTCAAAGTTTACATACCCTACAACATCAGTGTAGGGTATAAAAAACTTAGTTAAGGCAGGAATTTGAATGGACATGGTTTTTATAGTCAACTGTGAGATATATCAAACATTTCGTCGAAGCTGCATTGAAGTGTGAATAATTTTGGGCAATTTTGAAATTTCACTTTAGTTCCTTGAAAATTTCGGAGCACAACATGTGTGGTTTTTGTTGTGGCCATAATGAGCGGTTTTTCTCGTAGAGAGGATCTTTTAATTAGAACAACAATGGCAAAGCTAGACAACAACATTGCAACTGTTGTCGTTGGCAACATTTGGCTGCCACTTGCAAGCCAATTCCATTTAACCCCTTCTGTAATTACCGGTTGGACCCATAAGTCAACACACGGTACAACACAATTCGGACATTTCACTGTTCAATCAGTCACATGGCCCAACTGGCTCCGGCTTCGGGTCGCTCAGCTGTGAGTGGGCAACGACAGCAGACAAATTGGAAATTCAGTCATCCGTCATTTCACTACAATTTGCTGCAGTATCAGCAACAACAACAACAACAACAAAATAAGAACTAAAACAACAACAATAATAATAATGGCAACAACAAACAAGAGCCGCAAAGTGTTGCTCGAAAACACCTGAGCCAAATTAGATCGTCGCGTAATTTTCCCTGCAAAACACTGTGTCCGCTCACTGGTTGTCGTTCTTCAGCGCCGACATCGACCGACGGCAACATCGACAACGGCAACAGCTGCTCAGCGCTTCGAAAATTGCTCACCGCTTAGCGCAATTTAGACTCGCAACACCCGACATCTGTGCCGTTCGGTTTCGAATACGGTTTTCCACTTTACTCACTCACTTCTGTTACTTAGATTGTCTTTGCGCTAAAAACCCTTTTGGTGCGCTTTTCGTGTTTGTTGTTTGTGTTTTTTTATTTTTCAACTTGTTCGCATTTAACTAATTTTATAGCCATTATCGTAATCATGCTTATTCGCCGCATGGAAATACTTAAATGTGAAATTGCGCGCGCCTGCGCAAAGTCCGTCAAGCCGTCGTCAACCGTGAGTGGTTCGGCGCAACTGTTTCCATTTCTTTGGGCTTAGCAGTTCAATACTTATGTAGTTGTATGAGTGTGCGAAGCGAGGTTGAGAGCTTTCAAAATTTAATTCACTTATAAAAATTGGCAATCTTTATTACGAATAGAAATCATTCGGTATAATTGAGAGCATTCAAGTAGAAACATTTAGGTTGAAAAAAAAGAGTCAGAGATATGTGGATGGATGGCTGGATGGATATGAGGGGAGCCGAGACAGTGAACCCTAGAGGGTCTAATTTCTCAAGCACTCAGGCTAGATAGTCCATTGTGCTTAAGACTCTTGAGGAAAAGGATGATCGAGGAAAGTAAGGTGAGGTTATAGAGTGAAAGAAAGAAGGTAGTACGGCAGAAATGGAGACTACAAGTCTTTCTGCATGAATTTCCTGGATTCTTTAATGAATCTTAGGAGATCGCGCAGTGTAAGAGAATGGACCTCGCCCATTCTCAAAAATTTTATTTTTTTTAATTTCTTTAAATTCCGTTTTTTATTAACAGTTATATTGAGCTGATATTTAAGATTATCTATTTTTCATGAATATAGTCACGAACAATAAAATAAATCAAATCAAACCAAATCAAATCAAATAAATAAAATAAATTAAATTTAAATAAAATAAAATAAAATAAAAAAGTAAAGTAAAGTAAAATCAAATAAAATAAATTAAAACAAAATAAAATAAAATAAAATAAAATAAAATAAAATAAAATAAAAATAAAATAAAATAAAATAAACATAAAATGAAATAAAATAAAATAAAATAAAATAAAATAAAATAAAATAAAATAAGTTAATATAAAATAAATAAAATAAAATAAAATATTATTTATTTATTTATTTATTTTAAAGATTTATACAATAAAAAAAATAAAATAAAATAAATAAAATAAGTTAATATAAAATAAATAAAATAAAATAAAATAAAATGAAATAAAACAAGTTAATATAAAATAAATAAAATGAAATAAAATACAATAAAATAAAATAAAACAATATAAAATAAAATAAAATAAATAAAATAAATAAAATAAATAAAATAAAGTAAATAAAATTAAATAAAATAAAGTAAAATAAAATAAAATAAAATAAAATAAAATAAAATACAATACAATAAAATAAAGTAAAATAAAATAAAATAAAATAAAATAAAATAAAATAAAATAAAATAAAATAAAATAAAATAAAATAAAATAAAATAAAATAAAATAAAATAAAATAAAATAAAATGAAATGAAATGAAATGAAATGAAATAAAATGAAATGAAATGAAATGAAATAAAATATCCATTTTCATTTTCATATACAGCCCTGTTCCAGAATCCGAATCGGAATCGGATTCGAATCGAAATGAAATCCGATTCCGATTTGAAGAGGTGTTCTGCAATCCGAGCGGAATTGTCACATTCGAAGTTTATTTCGAATCCGATTGTTAGCAAATTAAACAAACGTTCAGTCAGCTGTTTGCTTGAAATGTTCAAATGAAAAAGGCAATTGTAAAATTTTGTGAGATTTTTTATTTTATTAAATGAGTTCGATTATTTTATTGGTAGTATTGCTTGAGAACGAGCAGTCCGCCGTTGAAAAAGTAAAGCGTAGAATTATGCGAGACCACAGCAATCCGATGGAATTGCCAGATTCTTCGTAACTAGTACAAGTTATTTCAGTTATGTTCAAAATTTCCTATTTAAGGTTTATTGCTCAGTACCGCCTTAGCAAAGCAGTATTGAACATGATCTTGACCGAAGTGAAACCTTTTCTTCGGCAATGCTCCATTCCGCCAGAATTGAAATTGGCGACGGCTTTGCGATTTCATGCCGAAGGAGGCTATCAACGATCGGTAGAAAAGGTAACCGCCTCTTCCATTTCGGAAAGTGTGTGCTTCTTAAAAGGTACACCGCCGGTCGCTAAAGCTTCTCTTCTATTATGCGCCAGCTTCCTTCTTACCTCACTTTTCCAATCAACCCAGGTCTATGATTGAGGAAATTTTACAAAATGAATTGATTTAATTTACTTGTCACCTTTTTCCACCCCGTTACACTTTTTGTTGGTGGTCCTTGCCCGTTCAGCGACTGGGTTAAATGCTTCCATTTATTTTGAAATTTGACTTTGTCGCCTTTGCAGAAACCTTTCGCGATGTCCGCATTCTCCTCCATAAAATCCAAGAGCATTTTGCTCTAGTCAGCAGTCTTATGCTTTCCCCTGATTAAAAATTAATTTATTAGTTTTATTTAAAACGATGTTTAATTTATTTGCTTACATTTTCGTTATTTGTTTTCGTTTTGCTGCTTTCCGATTTCAATTCCACCAGCTTTTTGTATAACGGAATATTTTCGACAAAAATTTCCGATAATCGGAATGCAGAACACCAAATTTCCGATCGAAATTCGTTCGAACTTAATCGGATTTGAGAACAGGGTTGCATCGGAAAATATTTCCGATAATCGGAATGAAGAACACCGACGGTCGGAATCAAATCCATTTCCGATCCAATTCGGATTCTGGAACAGGGCTGATAGTTAAAAATTGACACTTTGGGGGCAAATAAGGATAATGAAAAAAGGAACGGTTAAAGGTTAGTCAGGCGTGAATTTGCTATTTATCTAACATATTTTTCAGAAAAGAATTGCAATTACTACGAATGGCGTAGAGCTTAAGATGTGTTGGTATTCTAGAACTTGCTGTCAGTAATATCCGTCTGGTCTCTTCGAAGGCTTGCCATCTTTTTAAAGTCCGCACTCATCGAGTTGTCCAAGCAGATGTCAAACGAAATCTCATGATTATGCTTTAGTCTTGCAATGAAAAAATAACCTAAACATTTGGCACAAATTTCCAACAGCATATGGACACGTTTAGTGTCTGCGGCAAAAAGGACATTTTTGTTTTTTACACGGAAAATGCCCGAAGAACATGTTGCAGGCGGCTTAGTTTTTCCTGCTGCAACTCGATCTGCGTCAAGCACATGTCTGATGAGTTTTGGTGCAATCGAGCGGTGGATTCCATAAAACACTAAAACACTTAAGCAGGATATGGCATTGCTTGCAGCAGGATGTGCTTAGGCCGACAATGCGTAGGCGGCGCAGACGTCTGCTGCAGATTTCGGCTGCTGGTAGCACGTGCTCGAAGTCTATGTTGGCGTCAGTGTTGCAGCTTGCTTTTCTTCTTCTTCTGCTTCTTAAACATCATCTTTTTCTTGCCTGAATGTCTTTGGTTGGTGTTTTTTTCACGTTTCTGTTTTGTTTTGGCAAACTGTACGCGGCAGTGTGCAATGGCATTGTTTAATGTTGTTGTTTTTGTTGTTGTTGTTGTTGGTACAGTGTAAAAAACACCAGGTGCTGCTGTTACCATATATTGTTGTTGCAGTTGTCTCTGCCGCGTTGTCATTATAGTCTTCGACTGCCGCCTGGCATTGTCTTTTTTTCATTTATGAGTCGCAACACAACAACACAACACAACCAAAGATTTAGCTGTGCATATTGTTTGCTCTGCTTCTTCTTCTTCTTTTGCTGCTGCTTTCGACTATTGACCAAACGCGCGCGTTATCTTCTCAAGTAGGTTTTGTCTTATGGCCCTTCAGTTCGTCCTTTTGTCAATTGTTCAGCAAGAAATGCGTGTCCTTGCATTGTTGCTCGAGGATCAGCCGAATTTCTTTGCTTTCAGTTGCCAAGCTGTCTTTGTAGACTTGCGCTATATTTCTATCGTATATTTTTTATTTTGATTCAGTTTGTCAAATTTATATAAAATTTATTAGTGGACACGTACGCGTCGCGTACTGGTCGACCCGAAATGGCATTTTAATGGTGTCAAAATAATCCAGTGCTGAGATATTTCAGATTTCAGCGACCCATTGTTGGCGAGAATGAAGGTAGCATTGTTGTTGATCTTTGCAGGAATTTATGAGCTCAATTCATCGAAACTGACTGCGTTCGTAGTTTAGTTGGCAGTGATTACTGATCTACACAATTTTCTTGCACAGACCAAATGGTTTCCAAAAGAACCCGTCTGGATCTACAAGGATCCCAGCAAATAGGGAAGGACATCGGATTCAAGAATAAAGGGATTCACAATGGACCCAATGGGGTCTCCGAGTGGAAGTGCATGCGGCACACTGTCCTTCATTAACCTAACCTAAGAAGAAGTTGCAAGAATAAAAGGAGACTGGAATTTCTTCATCAATTCGTAAGTAAATGACCTGAGGTTAGGTTGGGTCGTAGCTCCCCTTAGTGAACGTGAAATCTGAGCTTGTTAAGTAATGCGCCGCTGAAAGAGATTTTAAACCCCATAGAAGGTTGCATGATCTATATGGGGAAAAGTGAGTTATCAAAATTTAAGGAGCTCAAAGCAAGAAGTAATATTTTTGAAATCCGTTCTAAACGAATTGTAATGGTTCTAGACTAGACTAGACAAGACTAGACAAGACTAGACTAGACTAGACTAGACTAGACTAGACTAGACTAGACTAGACTAGACTAGACTAGACTAGACTAGACTAGACTAGACTAGACTAGACTAGACTAGACTAGACTAGACTAGACTAGACTAGACTAGACTAGACTAGACTAGACTAGACTAGACTAGACTAGACTAGACTAGACTAGACTAGACTAGACTAGACTAGACTAGACTAGACTAGACTAGACTAGACTAGACTAGACTAGACTAGACTAGACTAGACTAGACTAGACTAGACTAGACTAGACTAGACTAGACTAGACTAGACTAGACTAGACTAGACTAGACTAGACTAGACTAGACTAGACTAGACTAGACTAGACTAGACTAGACTAGGGAACAACGTTCGGATGTATACTTGGAACCATTACAATTCGTTTAGAACGGATTCCAAAAATATTTGTTAAGTTTGCTTTGAGGTCCTTAAACTTTGCTGACACATTTTTCCCATATTGATCATGCAACCTTCTATGGGGGCTTGAAATCAAATCAAAAGTAATTTTGATGTAATTTATTTTTGATTTGATCATTAAAATTGTAGATTTTTCTGCTCTTCTGTGCAAAATGTTAATGTTCCCATCAGAAGTCTTAGATTCTCTCCCGTTTTCTCACCAGGACGTGTTATAAACATAGGTAAGGTTAGGTAAGTTGCCCAAGTCGCACCAGTTAGAGCTTCTTAATGTTGCGGATCGATGTAAAAGTGATAATGTGAGAGAGAATGCGGGTGTTCCTAGCGAAGTTCAGCAGTGACTTAATGCGTCTTGCTTGAGGACCTCTTTTAACCCAGAAAAGAATGGTGCCTCTAAGTGGGTAAGGTACAGTGTGGAAGGTAGAGTCTTCGAGGTACAGTCCTGAAATAAATGTTAATGTCCCCGTCAGAAGTCTAAGATTCGCTTACGTGTTTTCATCAGGATATGTTATGAACATAGGTTAAGTAAACTGGCTGACCAAGTTGACCATCATAGACCTTGTTGGGTGCCTAGCGGTACCACTTGAAGCCTCTTAGTGTGGCGGATCGATGTAAAAGTGATCGATTTGAATGTGAGAGTTCCAAGTGAAGTTCAGCAAGAAGTTGAAGTCATGTTTGGGGACTTCCTTAAACCCAGAGAAGAGCGGTGTTTCTAAGTAGGTAAGGTACAGTCCGGAAGGTACAGTCTGGAAGGTACAGTCTTCAAGGTACAATCTTGAAATAAATGTTAATATCCCCGTCAGAAGTTTTAGATTCGCTCCCGTTTATTCACCAGGACATGTCATGAACATAGGTTAGGTTCGGTAAGTTAGCTGGCCAAGTTGGTCATCACAGACCCTTTTGTGCCTAGCACTCCCGTTGGAGTTTCTTAATGTGGCGAATCGACGTAAAAGTGATCGATGAGAATGTGGGTGTTACTAGCAAGTTCTACTAGTTCAGCAGTGACTTAAAGCCATGCTTGGGGACCTCCTTTAACCAAGAGAGGGACGTTGCCTCTAAGTGGGTAAGGTACAGTCTGGAAGGTACAGTCTTGAAATAAATGTTAATGTTCCCGTCAGAAGTCTTAGATTCGCTCACATTTTTTACTAAGACATGTTACGAACATAGGTTAGGTAAACTGGCTGACCAATTTGACCATCATAGACCTTGTTGGGTGCCTAGCGGTACCACTTGGAGCTTCTTAGTGTGGTGGATCGTCGTAAAAGTGATTATTGAGAATGTGGGTGTTCCTAGCGAAGTTCAGCAGTGACTTGAAATCATGTTTGGGGACCTCCTTAAACCCAGAGAAGAGGGGTGTCCCTAAGTGCGCAAGGTACAGTCTTGATATAGTCGAACAGAAACAAACAATGTGCTCCAGGGGTTTCTTGGCATTGGTTTTCTGTGCATTTTCTGCATTCATTTGATTCAGTGATGTCCATCTTTTATGTGTGAGCCTGTGTCATGGACGTAAGGCGCCAATATTTCGAACAATGTCTGAGATAAACCATTTTTCGAAAACTTTTTAGTTTGATCTATCAGTGTTTGAAAGTAAATTCTCACTCCATACCTATTCCATTCATTATTTTTAGCTCTCAGTTTTTTCTGCACATCAAAAAGATATTCTTTCGAACGATTTCTTTTACTGATTTGAAATTTTAATTAATTTAAATTTTGTATTTTTTTTAAATTTTTTTTTAATTGTTTTTTGAAATATTAATTATTTTTAATTGATTTGAAATTTTATTTAAATTAAATTTTGTATTTTTTTTTAATTTTTTAAAATTTGTTTTTGAAATTTTAATTAAATTTAGTTGATTTAAAATTGTAATTAAATTAAATTTTGTATTTTTTTGAATTTTTTTTAATTGGTTTTCATTGTTTTAAAATATTAATTGTACTCTTTTTATGCCTTTTAACCCCTTTGAGCGCCATACAACAGTCAAAAAGACTCATACATATAAAGAAACAATAAATAACTGTGGCTGACTGCGGCAAATGGTCACTAGACCAGGTGGTAAATCCCTACCTACCAACACGGCTGCCACCATAACCCGACCAGCCATTCGCAAACGAGCAGACGTCACTGTAATTGTCCCCGCTTGCAGCGCAAAAGCAGTTAAAATCGACCAAAAAACGAAACCAAAAAAATAAAAACCAAAAAAAAAATCCTGCAACTGCAACGCGCATGTCTTAAGTATCCTTTAAGTGTCCTGTTGTTGGAGCTATGCTGCCGCCAAGATGCAACTGTTTGCCTTGTCTCGAACGCAGTTGGCTCGCTGCGTGTCGGCTGCGCATGCGTGCGTTGCTCTTCGTTCGTTGCCGTGGCTACACCTTTGCTTTATGCTTTCTTTCGATGATTTCTTTTTTTTCTCGTTGTGGGCAGTTGTAGTTTTTTCGTTAGTTTTGGTAGCATCTGTAACAGCTTTGGCTTGTTTTCGTTGCTTCAGTTGTTGTTGTTGTATCACTTGTATCACTTGTACACATTTTACTTATTTCTACCCCTTTGGAAAAAAGTCGGTTTTTTCAATTTTTCGGCTGTTGTATTTTTTTCGAGTTTGTTAAATGTTCAGACTGAGGATTTTCAGCAGCAACGCTTCGAGCTCATTAGGGCCACTGTTGGCAGTTGGCCGCATGCACATGCAAAGTGTTGGCAGATGCTCGGCGTAGGTTTTTGTATTTTGTTGGTCGCTCAAAGTTTGCATAGTTTGGGGTAAGAACGGGTCAACGGCTGCTTGGTAACACCTTTGATTTTTTTTTGGTTGAATTTATGTTCGGGCGTAGAGTAGTATATATGTACATTTGTATATATGTATGCCATATAGAAGCAATAAATTGCATTGTTCTGTTTGGTTTGTTGGAAATTTATTTACTTTTGAAATTAGCTCAAAATTGCAACTGTCACAGCTGCAATTTTGACATTGCAATTGCACTAAATTACCATTGTCGAGCCTTTTCCGAAAATCGTGAATTATTTTTGCAACTGTTGCATATACGAAAATATTCCCGCATTGCCTTTAATCCTTTGGGGGCATTGACAACTGTCAGTGCACAGCACAATGTTACATTTTGCATATGTTGCAGCAGTCACTCGGCAATAGAAGCACATAATCCTTGCCATAAACAACAACAACACTGCGTTCTAAATCTCTTTCCCTACACACACAAACACACACATATGACTGTCTGTCAATCACTGCTTTGTCAGTTGTCAACGCAATTTTCGTATACAATTTTGCGCAAACATAACCTACAATTGTCACACCAGCACAATTGGCCACATTGGCCATCCTCCCCTATAAAATTGCATGCATATCCTTTCACTGTTGCGGCTAATATTCACTTTTGTTGCTTTGCCATTGTCGAACGCGTAACCCTTTTCCCCTTTTGCACCTAAATTTGCAGTTCTTCTTTGAACAATTTTGATCTCTTTCTGGTTTTCAATCGCCTATTGATAGGCTTTGGTGTTTATGTTTTCATTTTGTGTGATCCCTTTACAATGATATCTTTGATAATATCGATGCCTTTGTCAATTTATTTTGTTGGCTTTTGTATTGGGATTAATTTCTTTGGCATTGGGCAGAGTTTTGTCTTTGAAATCTTTACAGAATTGAATGTAGAACTTTGAAAGAAGAAATCTTAGTTTTGTTGATCTTAATTTCGTTGAGACGCTCGCAGATATCGTTAGGGTCAATCAAATATTTTTTTTTAAGAGAAACTTTACATTGATTGTGTACCTTCTGGCATAAACTTTTACTTTGTTTTTGTGGAACAAAAGAGAAATGCCTTTAAAAAGAATCGAGAAGCCACTCCTATCCCGACCTTTACTTCTACTTGTACTTTGACTCCTTTGTCTTTTACTTCTACTTTGACTTCTGTTTATTCTAATTCTAGTTCAACTTCTCCTTCTTCTTTTACTTCTACTTCTACTTCTTCTTCTAATTCTACTTCGACTTCTACTACTTCTACTTCGACTTCTTCTATTTTTACTTCTACATCTACATCTACTTCTCCTTCTACTTCTACTCCGACGTCTACTTCTACCTCTATTTTGTCTTTTACTTTTACTTCTACTTTGACTTCTGCTTCCAGTCCGACTTCTACATCTTCTAATTCTAGTTCTACTTCTCCTTCTTCTCCTTCTTCTACTTCTACTTCTTCTTTTTCTTCTTTTTCTCCTTTTACTTCTACCTCTATATTTTTCTTCTTCTTCCTCTTCTTCTAATTCTACTCCGACTTCTACTTCTTCTAATTGTACTCTGACTTCTACTTCTACCTCTACTTTGTCTTTTTCTTCTACTTTGACTTCAGGTTCTACTCCTACTCCTACTCCTACACTTACACCTACACCTACACCTACACCTACACCTACTCCCACTCCTACTCCTACTCCTACTCCTACTCCTACTCCTACTCCTACTCCTACTCCTACTCCTACTCCTACTCCTACTCCTACTCCTACTCCTACTCCTACTCCTACTCCTACTCCTACTCCTACTCCTACTCCTACTCCTACTCCTACTCCTACTCCTACTCCTACTCCTACTCCTACTCCTACTCCTACTCCTACTCCTACTCCTACTCCTACTCCTACTCCTACTCCTACTCCTACTCCTACTCCTACTCCTACTCCTACTCCTACTCCTACTCCTACTCCTACTCCTACTCCTACTCCTACTCCTACTCCTACTCCTACTCCTACTCCTACTCCTACTCCTACTCCTACTCCTACTCCTACTCCTACTCCTACTCCTACTCCTACTCCTACTCCTACTCCTACTCCTACTCCTACTCCTACTCCTACTCCTACTCCTACTCCTACTCCTACTCCTACTCCTACTCCTACTCCTACTCCTACTCCTACTCCTACTCCTACTCCTACTCCTACTCCTACTCCTACTCCTACTCCTACTCCTACTCCTACTCCTACTCCTACTCCTACTCCTACTCCTACTCCTACTCCTACTCCTACTCCTACTCCTACTCCTACTCCTACTCCTACTCCTACTCCTACTCCTACTCCTACTCCTACTCCTACTCCTACTCCTACTCCTACTCCTACTCCTACTCCTACTCCTACTCCTACTCCTACTCCTACTCCTACTCCTACTCCTACTCCTACTCCTACTCCTACTGCTACTCCTACTCCTACTCCTACTCCTACTCCTACTCCTACTCCTACTCCTACTCCTACTCCTACTCCTACTCCTACCCCTACTCCTACTTCTATTTCTACTTGTACTACGACTTCTACTTCTTCTACGACTTCTTCTTCTATGGTACTTCTACTTCTCCTACTTCTACTTCAACTTCTTCTTCTATTTCTATTTCTACTTTTACTTCTACTTCTACTCAAACTTCTACTTCTACTTCTACTACTACTTCTTCTTCTTCTTCTTCTTCTACTTCTACTTCTTAGACTAGACCAATTCTGATCTTTTATTTTTTCTTGTGTGTAATTTACGCACACAGGGGGGTTTTGGGGGTTCAAGTCCCCCAAACACAAAAATTCTGGTACAACATATGAATTCGAATGGTTTTCGGCTCAAGAGTTGTACGCAAACCCCCCTCCCCCCTCGAAAATGAGATCCTGTGTGCGCCTCTGGTCCAGTTCAAGGTATCTGCTAAGCCGTCTTTTGGCTCTGGTCCCAAGGTATACTACTTGATCCACAGGTTGTCACTTGATTGGAATTCAAATAAGTTGAAGCTTTTTCCGTCACTTATCGCGTCGCGACTCATTTTAGCTTCACCTTACATTCTTGAATAAACTTGGAAGTAATTCATAGGACCTACAGAACCTCAAGTGCTGTCCGACTACCACTGCAGTCTATCTTCAAAAATGTCCTCTTTATCGTTTATCCATTAAGCTACTTTTAGAAGAGCAAAGAATTCTGTCTGGAAACATATGCTCAACTAAAAAATAGTAAGAGCTGAGACACCTTCATTACAATGTCATTCAACTTAAGAACTTTCATCAGTTTTCAGGTCAGAGAAGAAAATATTCATCAGTATCCCAAGCACAGACTTTGGATTGCTTCTAAGATTTTAAACTCAAATTTAACAAAGTTCTGATTTCTTTTAGAAAAACTTTAATTCTTTATTATTTTTTTATTCTTTATTATTTATTACTTTGGGTACAGTCATGAAATATGCAGAAATTCTCTTTTTTAGATTTTCACTACCTGCAAAATTTTGTTTCTGCAGGATTTGCTTGTATCCGAACACCATTTGAAATATGCCAAATATTTTTCATCTGTCGTTTTTTCCTCAAATTCAATGCTCAGAACAAAGCAACCAAAATGTTAAGTAGCTCAAAAACCAATTCAAGTGAGAAGATCGAAATGGCACGTGTCGTTTGTAATTTCAGGTGAACCTGAAAATCTCTTCCCTTGTGCACACGTCAGACACCCACAGCGCGTTGCATATGCAAATAGACGAAATACAAAAAGAAAACACTAACAAAAAAAACAATAAATGAGCGAAGTCGGAGCAGCTGCAGTTTTGAGTCGCCTTCACTCCAAGTGTCGACTTTGTAGCATCAACAATAATGCAATGCATTCCATGTGGAATTGGACTGGTCACACAAATGAATAGCCAGAACAATAGAAAAAAATATAGGAAATATTTAAATCAAGTCCAATCTGCTTACGACCGACGCATGAGGACTTTGTAAGGACTCGATGACGATTTCAACCTGCGTTAGTTTTTTAGAAGCAAGCATGAACAGAAAAGTATGTATGTACATACATCTATATATGTACATATGTAAAGCATACATTTATTTATTTATTTATATTTTTCTATGCTTGGAACGTGTTATCGTTCACCTTTTTGAAGGTGAAATTCACATCACATAAAAATCATCATAAAACGTTCAATACCGCAGCGTTCACTTTGGAAGAGGTTTGACCTTCTTTCTGATGGATTTATTTCTTGTTTCGCTATTTATTGATTTTCTTTATCTTTTGCATTCTATTTGTTTTGCTTACGATTTTCACTTTCATTTCTCTGCACATATTTGCTTAGACACAGAAATGGTCACCTTAAGGTTGGAATTTTGTCTCTGCAACAATGCATTCTGATTGTTGTTTGTTGTAGTTGGTGCAAAACAGCTGTTTTCACATTTGGGAAAAGCAAATAATTGCATAATGTAAAAGATAGTAGGTTTTCCTCGAACTCTGCACAGTTCAAGGCGAGAATATCGACAAAGGATTTGGGTATTTGTGCGTAGTTGGTTTACGTGCCTTGAAAATGCTAACGAAAATTCACACTTCAAAAGTCAGAAACACCTCCATAAAAGTGGCAATAAAGCGTATTCAATAAATTCAAGGTGAAATATGTTCTCTCAGAATAGTAGCGTTTTGATTTTATGGCTATTTGGTTGTAAAAGGCCTCAGTGTCTTTCAAAGGATAGATACAACATTTAGTTTGGTACTCAGATTTGCTTAATTTCAAACTATCTACCTTTTTTTATTAAAGGAAAAAGATTGTTGGCTAGTTTAAGTTGATATCTTATATACTTATAGATCTATTAGTCTGTTGAAACACTTTGTTCACATAGGGAATAATAAGGTTTCAAATGAGAAAAGAGAAAATAAAATCTAAGTCCAACTGAGACGCCCTCAAAAACTATTGAAATCTCTTCTTGATTTTACTGTTTGAACTCTGGACTGGTTCTGCATTGTTTAGGAGAAGATGAACTCACTTAAAAAACTTCTTCTGTCATAGGGAAGCTGAAGGAAACTTCTGCTTTTAGGGATTTTTGCCCATAGCACTAACTATTCACAGTCCACTCAGCTTCTTAAGAACTTAAACTGGTTTTATGAGTAAAGGGATCCGTTTCCGAAAAACTGTCATATCACAATGGATTTCTAAGGTCTAAATGAGCTCTTCTTGGAGCGGCCACTCATACCTATTAGCAAAATGAAGGAGATATAAGGTTTGAACTCTAAAAGCTGTGTTAAACGTCGTCAAATGTATTTTAAATAGAAGAGTTTTTATTAGAGATTCTTATAACATATTTTTTTTTAAAGATCTACTCTATATAAGTCTTTCTCCCCTTGCTTCTTCTTACCAACACTGAAGTCCTGTTTGAATGGGGTTTCTTATCATTAAACACTTTTTCAGTTTTGACTTATTTCCGGTGTTCAAGATAAATTTTGAGCTTTGGTGTATTCAGAGACCTATAGTAGAATTTTATGGCAAATATTTTTGTAGCACACTTCATCCTTAAAAACTCCTGTTTCAAAAAACATTTTTTGGATTTTTAAAAAAAGGGTCAGATTGACTTATAAAAATAGGAGCTACAGGGTTAAAATGTTCCACAAAAATCGTCGCCGTAATATTTTACATTAACTTGCTGAAAACATCCTATACCTAAAATGTAAGATTACGTGGTTTACGTATGCCGATTCACGGTAGTAATGTTAGAAACAAGGCTTTAAAAAAATTTTTACGTTAAATTTCACATATATGTATCTTTTATTTCGGTTCTCAGAAAATTTTAAATATTTTTTTGTTGTACAGTGTTATTATCGTGAAAATGTTTTAAAAATATTTCTGAACCCAATTTCTAAGATGTGTTTGGGCAATTTCTAACATGTTTTCACTTTTATAAGGGTTCTTCTCGAAACTAATGGAGTCACTTATAAATAAAATATATAAATGTATACTCGTACATAGTCTGTGAAGGTGTAAGCATGAGTAGGCAAGATTTAAGTTTAAGGTTTGGTTAGAAAAAACAAGCAGCTTGCCGATTGCTTCGTTATAACATTTGAAGACCTCAAAGATTGAAATCAACCTGAGCTTAAGATCATTCTGACGATAGCCTTCAGTGGTTTAAGATTATAAAATATTTAGCAGTTCGATACCAAAGCATTACATACATACATTAGATCATCAAGTGTTTTGCCATCTATGTTAGGTAAGGTTATGATGGCAAGAGGCACACTCAGAGACCTATCAGTAGGCACATTGTGCATATTTCACCCGTTTTTGAAATGTGTATGCAACACTGTTTTTTCCAACATGTGTTACAATACACATTTCAAACGGATTGGGAAAGTAGGGAGAGGACCTACGGCGGTTGGAAGTTGGCAGTTTTTCGTTTACACTTGGAGGTTCTGTACGTTTCTTATAATTCTCATCTACTTCATGTAGACAACGGTAGAAGTAGACGAGTGTTTAACCAGCCCGAGCTAGGAATCGAACCTAGACCTCTGACATGAAAAACCAGCGCGCTATTCGCTGATCTATTGGGGCCGGCTAATCTGACAATACCCATCAGTGGTCAAAAATCATTAAATTTTTTGCCATTTAAGTAACAAAGATTGTTAATATAAAAACCAGTTGAAACTATGTTCCATGGTAATCGAAACCAACCTATAATTTTTATGTACCTGACAATGTCCTTAAAGGACAAAAGTTCATCAGAACATCAAATGTTCTGCCATCTAAGTAAGTAACAAAGAGTGTAAACATAAAATTAAGTTGAAACTATGTTCAGTGGTGGTCGAAACAATCTGAACTTCGGAAAAATCCGACGATATCCTTTAAGGACTCAAGATCATCAGATCATCAAATGTTTATCGATTTAGATACCAAAGAGTCTAAGCATTTAAATTAAGTTAAGCTGTGTTCACTAATGTATGAAATCAAGCTAAACTTTAGATGTTTCTGTCAATATTCTTTAGTGCTTCAAAAGCATCAGATCATCAAATGTTTTGCCGTCAAGATACCAAATATTGTAAGCATAAAAACCAGTTGAAACCAAGCCGAGCTTTGGGCAAATCCTTCATATATCTAAAATCATCAGATCATTAAGTGCTTTTCCATCTATTTAGATACCAACGAGAGTAGGCATAGGAATCAGTTGAAGCTGTCTTCGATGGTGGCCGAAACCAAGCTGACAGTATCCTTTAAAGTTTCAAGATCATCAGATCATCAAATGTGTACAAAGAATCTAAGCAAATAAGCTGAAGCCAGAATTTCTTTCAAAGAAAATACAAGTTTACCTGGAGGAGCTTCAGAAAATGCAAACAATACATTTTCAACGAGAACCAAGACATCAAAGACCATGTGAAAGGAATTAAATTCAGTACAACGCAAACATTAGACAATCAGTGAAAGGATAATAAGAAAATCAGCATATTGAAAGCAATGTCAAAACGCATATATCAAAGAATTCAATGCCAGCATAACATTCACTGTGAAATTGATCTTACGGCATCAGATCAAACTGAAAGCGGAGATGGTACGAAAGGATTAACTGTGAAGCAAACAGAAGCATTGGTCTATTTGTTTGTTCATGTTGAGGGGGCTAGAGTTGAAAAATCAAAGTATAGAAAAAAAATGTCTGTGAATAAATATATTTAAAATGAAATAACATTAGAAGGGTTGACATCAGAAAGACAACAAAAGCGAATATTAGCCAACACAACAATGCAAGGATATCGCTCTGGGCAGAAGGGGAGAGAGTTGACAATGGCCAATGCAAGATGTTGCAATCTGTGACAGTTGTAGGCAATGTTGGCGCAAAACTGTGACGTGGGGAGGTCATTTGACAGTCAACAATAACCAAATTGAGCGCTCACAGCTGTCTGTGGAGTGTGGTACTCAGAAAAAGGATATTCAGAAGCTGGTGTTGATGTGAATGATGGCTTGATGAATGACTGTTTGATGGGTGCATATGTTGAATGTGCGTTCATATGGGCAGCGCAAAAAGGGATTAAAATTGTGACAAAATCAATGCAAACCCCATACAAATATTTTGATTAGACATGAGGCAACTAAAGGCACAAAGAAAACGATATGGCAGCTGCGCATCAAAACACAGGACATGCGCATAATTTGAAATGGCGTTGGCATATTTTTGAGGCGAATCTTTGAAGGATTTTGAATCAAAATTAAAAAAAATAATTTATAGTTTTCATAGTCAAGCAGACAACAGCAGCAACTCTCAAACAAAGTGGACTGTATTTTTTATTCAATTATATTCTTTTTATAATTAGACAATCATCACTATGCTGCCCTCAGCGTTCGTTTAGTGTCACAGCTGGCACTAAAACACAATGAGCCCGAATGTTGAGCAGGATACGCATGCATGACATCCTGGCATCCTGCATGAAATGTGATTTTTCTCTACTTTTCTAATAAAAAAGCAATGCTTTTCCGCTGTTTGAGTTTTTTTCAATTTTTTTTAAGTACTCGTACACCAAATAGTACCAGCACGTGCCGGGCTAAGCAGCAACGACAGCTGAACAGCTGTGGAGCCTGGTGTGCGAGGGGGAGGAATATGGATAGCAGAGAGGAAACGCTTCAACTATTTTTGACCTTGACATTGTTTTGCGCGTGGCGTGCAGCGTACAACACGCTAAAGGACATGAACAGCACGTCTTGTGCACAACAGGCGGCCGACAGCACCAGTAGCTAGCCAACAACAACAACAACAACCAATATGCCACGCTGCAGTGAACATTGGTACAGTTTTTTCAGGCTTTTTTTTAATGTTGTCTTAAGTCTGCCTTATAGCAAATGTCCTGCGTAGGTACATGCGTACATCCTTCCACACACACACACACACGCATTGGTAATGACGCCAACAACAATAAAACGTGCAACAAAAAGGAGCGGGGCAGATGTTTTACGTGCCAGCACCACGCATGATCAGTTCATTTCTTTTCACTCTGCGTAGTGCTTCTTCTTGGCTGCCTCGTTGCTTTTTTACTTGGCAGGACTATGGGTTTTTTCTTGCAAGTTTCAGTTCCTGGTAAAAAAAGAGAATGATGAGTAGAAATTGTAGATACCCACAATAGCGTCAAAGACAAAGATGGCCAAAGGTACACAACAACATATCGTTCAGCTGTATGAGCCGCGCCGAGAAAAGGGTTCGGGCTGATTTTGTGAGGGCGTTCAACATATTGAAAAGAGTTGAATTTCCTTGGAAGAATTTTCTAATTTTTAGTTTAAGCAAGTAAAGTTAAAAAATTTTATAGTGGGTTTGTTTATTGATAGATCAGCCAATGAGTTGCTGGTTTCATTGGCAGTAAGCAGAAACAACGTTTTCATATTAAATAAAATTTTTAAAATAAATTAGAGATTTTTTTTATATTGAAATTTTTTCCATTGTTCAGCTTCAATTAAATATGCCATTTAGCAACTTTTAAATGTAATCAAAAGTTGTAGTCATAATCCTTCTTAGGATTAAGTTTTATGTCTCGCGCAGCTGCATCCATGAGTCTGGACTTCAGCCTCACTGACTGTCTAAGACTCAATTGAAATTTTTACTATATCCTTGTTGAAGAAGTATTTATGCCAAGTTAACATTTGTTTAGTTGCAGTGGTTTCATTTTTCAATATGGATCATAAAACAAACGTAGATCTTTAAATATTTTTTAAATGATAAAAACTTACTTAGACTAGACGAGACTAGACTAGACTAGACTAGACTAGACTAGACTAGACTAGACTAGACTAGACTAGACTAGACTAGACTAGACTAGACTAGACTAGACTAGACTAGACTAGACTAGACTAGACTAGACTAGACTAGACTAGACTAGACTAGACTAGACTAGACTAGACTAGACTAGACTAGACTAGACTAGACTAGACTAGACTAGACTAGACTAGACTAGACTAGACTAGACTAGACTAGACTAGACTAGACTAGACTAGACTAGACTAGACTAGACTAGACTAGACTAGACTAGACTAGATTAGATTAGATTAGATTAGAGTAGACTAGACTCCGCTTCTATTACCTACATGATTTATATTCAGCATATAGTCAGTTTCCTTCGAACTAGTAAACAGGATTCCCACAAATTTATTGAGAAGACCTGATATTTAGTCCTGCGTATTCAGGCTTGTTCAAATCTTATAGAAGCTGCATTGTTATAATGTTATATAATGTAATACAGAGATTGAGATAGGATAGGATAGATATAGATATAGTAATGGAGATAGAGATAGTAATTGAGATAGAGATAGAAATATTGATTGAGATAGATATAGTGATAGTGATAGAAATAGAGATAGAATGAGAGATGGAGTTGGAGATAGAAATAGATATAGAGAGAGATAGCGATAGAGATGAAGTTCCTTTTTATTTGGATAGTTTAAGCAACCAAAAGATGGGAGGGAAATCGAGACAGAATAGAAATAGAGAGCATAGAAATAGGATAGAGAAATAGATAGATATGGTATAGAGAGTGAATAGAGATATAAATAGAAATGGAGATAGAGATGGAGATAAAGTTCCTCTTTAGGCAAGCAGAAGGTGGCCACGCCCACCTGCCGTATAAACATGCAACATCGCTATAAACCACCGCATTGACAGCTTCTATCACACAAAAAAAAAATTTTGCCGAAAGAATGAGCCGTTTTCGCAAACACTGGCTACACACAGAATTTTTGAATTTTTTTATATATAAGATTAAAATATTTGAAAATAGAAATAATCGATTTAATATTTTCTTAAAACAAATTGACCTCTAAAGAATTTTCATTTTTTAATATGGGAAATTGCAGTTATTTCAAAAATTCGAAGAGACTGCTTCAAAAGATTGCTGTATGAGCAAAGGCAAGTTCCAGCGAATTTTCACATTCAGCGTATATACGTATTTGATTTGGTAACATTTCGGGAACAGCAAACTCAAACGGGTTAATTCAAAACGAATTGACGTGAAACAAATTTTCAAAGCAATTGACATTTTTTAAGCATGCCTCTCCCTAGCTGGTTCACTTTATTTATTTCACTATGAACCTACCCTACCCTACTTTTAAAGAGCATAATTACAAAGCATAATTTCACCTGAAAATATTTGGGGTTTTCCGAATTATTCATAGTTTTTTAAGGTTACGAAAAATTTCGAAAAGATTTCGCAATAAATTTAAATTTTTAATGTCAGTTTTTATTTTGGCCTCCAGTAATTTTGGTTCCAGACAAAACTTCTTAAAATATGGAAACATAAACATTGCTATAACCATCTTCATAATCATTGTCACTATTCTCATGATTACTACTCTCATTATGAGCGTTTCGCTCCACTGTTCGTTCCACTGTTTCGCTGAGCATCAACAAAGCCACAATGAAAACCCTTTTCCATTCATGTTCGCAGTCGCCAGTCGCCAGTAGTTTATCAGCATTTGTTGCACTGTACACAATTACGCAATAATGTCATCATCAAAAATGCATATGTCATTTTGAACGGCGAAACAACCGCAGGTTGCGCCTGCGCACTTTTACGAGCGAAAATTACGAACGCAGCCGTGTCCTGTGGCCGGTGCTGTTGTGCCAATGGCTGGTTGCATAATGTATGATTGCAATTTGCCGCCACAACAGTAGCAGCAGTCTCAAAAATTATAACAACAACACTACAGCCACATTGGTGGTTTCGAAAGTTTGCACTCACCATAAAGAATTAAGATATCCTGCAGATGTGACAGCACGTTGCTCGAAAGGATACAACAATGGCAAACGAAAATGTGCAACGTCTCTTGAATCAACTTGGATTTTTAACAAGCACAACAAAGCAGCACTGCAGACAGCCATAACGAGTGATGAAACATTTTCAAGTACTTTTAACTATGAAATTATCAAATTTTATTTCATGGCGGCAATAATAAAAATTTGTAGCCAACACAAATGTGCAATTGTTCGCCTCTGTTGGTCATAAAAAACTGACAACCGCTTGCAGGATAACTAAATTTCGATATAAAAAAGTGGAAAGAAAAAACATTAAAATCAAGATAAACTGTGGCAGCAACAGCTAAAAGGTGGAATACACACACATACACACAGAAAAAGGACTAGCAATGCACTACACGAATAGCGGAACGAACTAAGCGGATCCCGCTGCCAACAAAAGAACACAAATTGAAATTATGATATAAATTAAGACCATTGGATATAAAGTATCGAAGAAGCTAACGTATTAAGCGACAGCAATGAGGGCCCGTTGCCTGCATGTGTAGGCCGACAGGACACCATGCCTACACAGGCATACATGCGAGTATGTAACAAAAGCCAGGCAGGTCCTGTGGCCAACCTGCAGCTGAGTCTCGTTGCGATGCGTATCTGCGTTTTTTTTATTTTGTTTTATTTATGGTGTCTGAAGCGTTGCAAATGCGCTACGGTCTTTAGACGGCACTGCCATTGGCGTTGTACAAGGACCAAAGATTATGCTTTGGGTTTTAATGCGTAGACTGGCAAGCAGACAGACCCACAGATAACCAGCAGACAGTGTGTAAAATTTTTGTATCGAAATAGTTTCGTCGGACAACTCTCAACAAAAGTCATCGAGAGATAACAAATACAATGTTGAGGGAGAAATATTTAGTTGGGAGCATTTCTTGGCAACCACAAAGCTATTATTTTCTGAAAAATTAGTTAACGATTTCCCTAATATAAAGTTTTGAATGATTGCACATCATTGAATAGGATAGTCAATTCAATTGCATGGTTTGGAAAGTCAATTCTTGGGAAGAGTTTTGATTATAAATTAAATTAAAGATTAAATATTTGCTGAATTCACAACATAGAAAAGACTGGCAGACTCCTGCACTCAAAACCCTCTTGAAGATAATTCGAAATTTGCTCTCGTCCTAAAGCTGCCACTTCTACCTTCTTCTAACCTAATGTAAAACTCTGGAGTAGTGAAGCCGATCCCTTCTTCACATAGTTGTGGTATGGAATGGCTTTCAATTAGTTGTTTGGTGATTAATTTAGCAATTTAATTTAACAACAATTTAATGAAATTTAGAAACTCCCCTTTATTTTTATTACTAAAGTTGTATAAAGTACCTTCACATTTAAAGGCAAATAGAAAATATGCACAAATTTGGTATTGAAAATAGGTTTAAGTTTCATCCAGGCACTGTTTCAAAGGAAAAAGTGATATGAAGTGTAAATCTGGGGCTTCTTTACAAACTATTCAAATGTGCTCTAAATACTTGATTAATCTGCTGATTTAAATGTCATTGAGTATGTGAAGGGTTATTTAAAAAAAAAATTAAAATCAACACAATTTTCTTTACAAAATCTTTTATGAGCTATTAAGAAGAAAAGAGAGAGTTAGAACAAAGAGTTGTTCAAAAGAAAAAAAGAGTAAATAAAAAGGAAAAATTAAAAATCTACACAACCTTCTTTAAAAACTCGACTATGAGCGATCCTAACCTAAGATATCTTATGATCCAAAATTGGTGGAATCAATGTTCAAATGCACAGTTATTCAACAAAAGACCCAAGAAAAAATTAAATTGAAGATATATGTACGCCTGGAGATACTTTGGTAGGAGGAAAGTTAGTGGAGATATTAATTTCTAACCGATACCAGAAGACACTTATGCTATGGGAGAATTGGAGAATGGAATGGAAGAATATGAAGAATTAGTAATTCCAGTAGAAGCTTTTTTTTGCTACATGTAAACAATTCCTGAAGGATGTACTGAATTCAAACTAAACAGAAAATATCTATTTTTCTATTAGTTAGCAAGTAGTATTTCGGTTCGTCGAACTCCTTCAAGTCTAGTCTGTTGGTAGTCTAGTCTAGTCTAGTCTAGTCTAGTCTAGTCTAGTCTAGTCTAGTCTAGTCTAGTCTAGTCTAGTCTAGTCTAGTCTAGTCTAGTCTAGTCTAGTCTAGTCTAGTCTAGTCTAGTCTAGTCTAGTCTAGTCTAGTCTAGTCTAGTCTAGTCTAGTCTAGTCTAGTCTAGTCGAGTCTAGTCGAGTCTAGTCTAGTCTAATCGAGTCTAGTCGAGTCTAGTCGAGTCTAGTCGAGCGTAGTCTAGTCTAGTCTAGTCTAATCTAGTCTAGTCTAGTAGCTGGTTCGAAGAACTCTTAGATGGCTTAAAGACGCCATTGACTTCTTCTTTCTAGACTAGACTACACTTGTTCTTATTGTTCCTAATGTTGTTGTTTCAGTGTGTTGTTAGTGTGATTGTTGTTGTAACTCCGGTTGCTGTTATTGTTGTTGTTGTTGTTTGTGTTGTCACTGCTGATGTTGTTGTTACTGTCATTATTACTCTTGTTGTCATTGTTGTTGTTGCTGTTGTTGTTATTATTGCTTGTTTAGTTGCTGGCAATGTTGTTGAATTCAATAATGAAGTTGTAACTGTTGCTGCTATGTGCAACCAATTGGTTGTTGCTGCTTTTATTGTTGTTGTTGTTGCTGCTCTTATTGTCGTAAAACTTTGAATTAAATTTATTTGTTTGTCATATCAGTTGGCAAGTGTCTGCAACTTTTTCAACTCCCCCTGCTGTGCACATTGACAATGAGGACTTTATTGCATGTCAACAACAACAACAATAACGGTAACAGCATCAACAGTGCCAGTGCTCCTAATTGTTACAATTTCTTATTTAATTTTATTTTAACAAGTTGTCATGTATATGGTTGCTGCTAGTTATCATTGTTGTTGTTGTTGTTGTTTCTGGCTATTTGCTGCAATTGCGACTTTTATTTATGATGAAGATGTCAATCGGTTTGTTTACTTTTTCAATTGTTGCATTTCTTGTTGCTCCAAAAGCACCTCGTTGTTGTTGTTGTTGTTATGCTTTCATTCATTACTGCAGTTACATTGCCGTTGTTGTTGTGGTTGTTGTCACTGTTGCTATTGACATTTGAAGCAAAGAAAGAGCAAACGTAGATGAATTTCTCCTGCGGCGCTCAACTTTTTTCCTCATCGCTGATTGAATCATTTAATTTGTTGACATTTCTCCTTAACATTCAATTTTGAAAATGTTGCTCACTTGTGTGTCCATGGGAACACTTTTCTGATACCGACTGGCTGCACCTACTTTATCATCTTCTATTTCTTCTTCTTCTTCTTTCCAGCTGGGTTTTATAGTTGCAAGTTTTTAATGAGTCGCAGTTAATGAATGTTTGATGGAAAGCAGAAAATTGCACAAGTTTCTCATAAAAATTGGAAAATTTGCAGATGAAATGTAATCATGAACTTTTGTAGGTTGGATGAACATTTAGATAGTTTAGGGGAGTCAAGAAGTGATGAAAATTGGAAAAATTGGGAAATGGAAAGGCAAATCCATAAAATCCAAAAATACTACTTTCACATGTTTTCTAAAGTTCAAAAGTTAGGTTAGATTAGGATAGTTTAGGTTAGGTTATAGAAAGTATGTGCGTAACATGCACTTGCACTCGAAGACCCTGTTGGGTCCATTGTGATTTCTTTTATTTTAGACACTTAGGAGATTTTAGCAACAATTTCAAATGAGTACGAAATTATTCCTTAAAGTCTCCTTCAGTTTTGACTTATTTCAGGCGTTCAAGTTAAATTCTGAGCTTTGGTGTATTCAGAGAGCTGTAGTGCAATTTTAGGTCGGATATTTTCGTGGTACATTTCGTCCTTAAAAAGTCCGGTTTCAAAGGACATTTTCGGTATTTTAGAAAAAAAGGTAAAATTGAACCATAAACATGGGAGCGGGTTAAAATGTTTCACAAAAATGTTCCTCGTAGTATTTTACATTAAATTGCTGAACACATCATATAGTTAAAATGTAATATTACATGGTTTTCGTATGCTCATTCATCACAAGATTGTGCAAAAGGGATGAAACTTTGAACCACCCTGAAACAAATTTGTTCGCCTTCCAAACTAACCAAAAACTGATCAGACAACAAAAGAAAATTTTTGAAAATCTGCAACAAAAATCGCTGAAATCTCACAGCAGATACGAAAAAGTTCGAGAAATAAACAAATTTGCTCTCTCTTGACCTTTAAACTAACCAAAAAACTAAACTGACGACCAAAAAAAGCGACACTGTTATCACTTTAAAGAAAATCTTCAGAAATCTGCGACAAAAATCACCGAAATCTCACAAAAAAGTTCGAGAAATACACAATTTTCTGCCACTTTTCAAACTAAACTCAAACTAAACCAACACCTAGAGGAAAAAACACTAATTAATCAACAGAAATACTCGTACACCATTTCTTAAATTTTCCAAACTAACTCCAAACCAAAAAGACATCCAGAGAAAACAAAATTGATACCACTTAATGGGAAATTATCTGAACTTTTTAAATTGGGGACAAAAAATCCAAGCTAATCTCAAAGCTCCAATCAAATAAATACCTACAAAATTTTCTCTACCTTCTTAACTAATAAAAAAAAAACAAATAAAAAAATATTTAAACTTTCAGAATCTTCTCTTAAAAATGTCCAACAAAGAAAGAGGAAAACTGTCAGAAAATCTGAATACTTCAACACCTCTAAAACGCCAAAAGAGATTAAAATCAACAAAAGAATTCAAGTTTACAAATGAGGGAAAAATAGAAACAAATATCTAAACTTTCAGAATCCACTCTTAAAAGAGTCCCACTTAGGAAATTAAATAAGGAAAATGGCCAAAACTGTAAGAAAATTTGAATATCTCAACACCTTCGAAGTGAACAGAGATTTAAACCAATAAAAGAACTCAAATTTACAAATGGGGGGAAATATAGGGAAAAATATCTAAACTTTCAGAAACCACTCTTAACATTTTCCCACTTGAGAAATGGAAACAGGAAAATGGCCAAAACTGTCAGAGAATCTGTATATCTTTACGCCTCCGAAGCTCCAACAGATTTTAAAATCAACAAAACAATTCAAATGAAGAAATGGAGGAAAAATATTAAAAATTATCTAAACTTTCAGAATCCACTCTTAAAAATTTCTCACTTAGGAAATGGAAGGAGGAAAATGGCCAAAACTGACAGGAAATCTGAATACCTTAACCCCTTCAAAGTGCCAACAGAGATTAAAATCAACACAATTCAAATTTGTAAATAGGATGAAAAATAGGGAAGAATATCTAAACTTTCTGAATCTTCTCTAAAAAATTTCCGACGTAAAAAGTAAAAGTAAAAAGAAAGAGGATGATGCCCAAAACAGTAAAAAAACTTAAATATCTTAACAATTCCAATTTACAAATATGGAAGTTGGTTGTGCTGTTGTCGATGGCCCAATTCACAAGTTTGCTGACCATGCCTCGTCGATTACAACAATTACAGATGATTGCAAATATTGCAACCAGTTTGAGTTTATACACAATAATGTTTAAGCGTCTAATAACAACAATTTTGCGCTCAATCATTGCAACAATAACGATAACAGAAATGTGGCTCAACAGCAACAACATAATTTCCACCAACAAAATGCCCAACCAATGTTGGGGTCCAGCACAACTAATGGATGACTGAAAATGAAAAGTGAGAAAAGCAAACAAGCTCAAGTTGGCTTTTTTCTTTGCTGCAGTTGTTGTTGCTGTGGCATCCTGGCGGTGCACCAACTAATCAGCAACTAGTAGTCTACTAAATTATGTTGTTGTTGTTGTTGTTGATGATGCTGAAATTACGCATAAACAACTGGCGCATCGGCGCTAATGGACAGCGAATACAACAAGTCACGCACGTGACGAACAGACGCAGTCAGCCGGTCGCTCGGCGACGCAACAACACGTCAGCAAACAAGCATTTGCATGCATCTATTAATTACGTGCTGTGCCGCAGTCGGTGTCGGTGTCGGTGTCGATGCTGCTGCTGGTTGGAAATTGTGAACATTGGCGCTTGTGGCCAACGCTGGTGGCGGCATACTCCATACTTGTTGTTGTCAGTGGGCTGCGCAGTGCGCAGAGGTGTTAACAAATCCATTAAACTCATTTATGTGCACAGCTTTGCTGCGCTCCCCAGTCGCCATTGCCATCGCCACCGCAGCAGCAGCAGCCCCTGTTGTTGTTGTTATTGTTGTTGACCATATTTGCATTCTGATTAGCCTTTTTAATGCATTAGCGTGGCTGCTGCAGTTCGTGCTAGACGAACTGCTCCGCTTTTCCTCCACTCCGACTGTCCGTTCATGCTGGCAGCAGCGCCCCTAACAATTCTGACGCACTGACGCAACATGTGAACTGGTTGCATTTTTTCTTGCTGTTCGCGTTTGCTCCAATTTTTTCTGCCTCCTTGTTGACGTGGCGTTAATTGGTTTCGATGGGTTGTTCGGGCGGCAGTCGTTGGCCATTGTAAATCGTCCTATTGGCTTTGACTGGCAGGCAATGTCAACAGTGTCGATGTGTGTTGGTGTGAGTTGTGCTGTTGACGCTGGGAAAATTGCTCGCCGTATAACTTTATTACGCTGTGTTAAGTTGGCCAGTGGATTGGGGGGATTTGTCAGGTGCAGGCTGAGGAAATTTGTTTGCATTACCAGTGAACGGAAATTTGTGTTGGATACACATTTCAAACGTATGGAATTGTGATATCACAACGGGTCATAGAGGCCTAAATGTGTCTCAAACAGAGGCAGCCAACCTAAGCTAATCTATAAGTCATCGACTGGATAGAGGATTTAATTATGTTTGATGCATGTTTGGGCTTAAAAAAATTTAAATGTAATATAATTTAAAATTTTTCAATTGGTTTATTTATGGGTTCGAAGCCTACGAACCAATAAATAAACCACACAAGTGGAGTTTTGGGGGTTCAACTCCCAAATATCGGTTTCTTACAAAAATTGTAGTTGGCAGACTGGGAGACCCTGTTGGGTCCATTGTAAATCCCTTCATTTTTCAGAAAAAACCGGTGTCCTTCTTTTATCTGTTGGGATCCCTGTAGATCCAAACGGGATCTTTTGGGAACCATTTGGTCTTGGCGAGGAAGTTGTGTAGATCGGTTATCTGTGCATCTGCTACTTCCGCGAGCCCATCAAAGAACATTGCCCCAAGAGTCTGGAGCCGTCGTCGTTGTAATGATTTGCAGTGGCGTAGCAGGTGCTCGACTGCTTTCTGCATAAATCGTCGGTCGCCAAACGTTATTTGCATAACATGACAAAATGTCAAATGCTATTGGGCTCAAAAGTTGTGTAGAGAACTCCTCCCAAAATGAAATCCTGTGTACGCCATTGGATCACAAACACTGGTATCCTCACTATGGTCTGTCACAAAACATCAAATCCATCAGGGCTCTCTACTGTTTGTACGTTTCTTTCGGTAAGTCTGACCAAAAGATGATACATCTGTTTCAACTTGAACTTTCCAACGATTGCATCACTTTCCCTTTCGTCGGTCAACCAAGCTTCCTGAGGTCTTAGGTTAGGTAGCTGTCCACAAAAGGGACACGGACCTCGTCCATCCTCATAGCATCTGAACCCAAAGTGCGCAATCTCGTTCTAAGGACGGCGGGACATACACAGAGAAAGTGCTCTGTGCTATCTATCTCTTCCGGACGAGATGCGCAAGTTGGTTCCTCGATGATGCCCATTGTGGGCATATGTTGGCCTCATAGATTGTGTCCGGTGATTAGTCCGACGATCCGGCAAAGATCTCTCCTTCCTAAATTCAGAAGGAATACCCCTGTCTTCCTGCTCGGTCCTGTCTTCTGCGCATAGTAACATCTTTCAAAGTGGACTCTTACTAGAAGCCTCTGGGTTTGTCTAGTTTTCTTCATCTTTTCACTTCCAAGCTTTTAACAAAGACTAGGTTTCTCTCAAAGAAGTTATTAGTTTTCTTCTACAGATCATTCTCACCTTCTCTGTCACTGCCTGGCTTTCTCTCTACGAAACTAGAAATCCCTTAGTTCTCCCTTCTTTGACGACTTGGATAACCTTAGATAAGTAAGGTAGGTAGGTTGTAGTGGCTGCCTCTGTGCGAGACACACTTAGGCCTCTATTTGGACCCATTGTGATACCACAAATTGTACCCGTTTGAAATGTGTATGCAACACTGTTTATTTTTTCAAAATGTATTACAACACACATTTCAAACGGTTGTGAGAAGGGAGGGAAGGGACCTGCAGTTTAATGTCGAATCCGAACGGCGGTTTTTTGGCAATTTTCCTTTCACACTTTTCAATTGTCTACCAAGCGATTCTTCTATGATAATTCACATCTGCTTCATGTAGATAGCGATAGGAGTAGACGAGTTTTTCACCAGCCCGAGCTAGGATTCGAACCTAGGGCCCCGGTATAAGAAGCCAGCGCGCTACCCCCTGGACTATCGAGGCCGGCTTAGATAAGTAAACATCAAAGACTTGTTGGATTTATACATAAATCGAATTAAATACTGTAGACTCTCCGACTTTCAGTAAGACAGATCACTTTCTGCTTGTAATATCACAATTGGCCCATTTTGTATCCTAAGTGTGTCTTTCAGCAAAATCACTTTACCCTAACCTAACCTATAGTTCACTCAGGCATAGATACATCTTGAACTTCAGGCAAATATCATTGTCTCTGATAATGGCAGCTTTAAAGTATGCGAATTAAATCTCATTTCTGAAATGGTTGCTTTACTCTGGGCCACTAAATGGACCTAAACTAGAGACATACTGCCTAGTAGAGACATTGTATCCTTTGGCATCCTTTTACTGCAATTCATCTTATTCCATTCAATCGCTCTAAGGTAAATGCTATAGTTAACGTTGATCTATTAGAATTAGCAAACAATTTCATATCAAAAAAATTTTGGGATGTTAGGATCCTGTGACATTAAGGTAAAGCGATCTGTTTGGAGATCAGTGCAATGCATCGCCTCAGCTGTGCACCAGCGCGCAAAATGCCATTTCCGTTTTTTGTTGTTGTTGTTTTTTAATGTTAGTTGTTGTTGTTTGTTTTGGCACCAGCTTTGTTTCGAATCTACGAGCAACTTCCTTCCGCATCCTTTGCAGGATGTGCGATGCGCATCTGTCGCTCGAATGACAGGTACGCGGCTAATACAACAACAACACAGGGTGCCTGCACACATTTAAATGTGTTTCGCATTTCGTCTGTTTGCCACCGAACGAACGCATTGTGTGCTCTCATACTTGTTCGAATGTATATACGTAAATAGTTGCTTTTGGGAAACCGGAAGTGCGCTTTGTTACTGCGGTTTCGCTTCTCGTATTCGGCTGATGTTTCATGAATGAAATCTGCCAACAAATGCAAAATTAACCAAATCCTATTTGAATGATCTATCGTTGATAATTTTTAATGTGGTTTCTAAGGAATGGAATATTGAATGAGTTATTTGTGGTTTAGGCATGTTGGCAGCTCATTTCCATAAACCGGAAGCGCTGATCATTTGCATGTCGCATGAAAAATTTAAAATTTTCATTTGGGCGTGAAATTAGTTTCACCCTTTCGCGGGATCGTCTGTTAGGAAGATTAGAAGAAAACTACGTTTCAAAAAAATATTTGAGAAGAAAAACTAATGGCAGGGCAAAGAATAAGCACAGCAGATTTTGCACTCTACTCCTGCAGAAGAGAGATAAGAAGGAGGTGGGGCCTCCGACCGAATATAATGCTATGGATGTTCCAGATGGTTGTACGTCCAGTACTATCATACGGAGCTTAGGTCTGGTGGAAGGCCCTCAGTGGGGAATGCAACATCACCAAGCTCGGAGGATCACAAAGATCAGCCTTTGCCGGAACCACGGGAGCGATCAGACCCTGTCCTGCAGAGGCGCTTAACGCCTTGACGCACCTATTCCCGATCATGAAGACCGCAACCCTTAGTGATATCAGGTTGAGAGAAACAGGCTGTTGGAAGGACAGATCGTACGGCCACGGCAGCCTCCTATCACAGGGGCAAAGGTGCCTCGCCACAACCACGGACTACGTAGTCCCCACCATTACCTTTGGGAAAAACTACTACATCCGTACTTCCTCCCGCCTGGAATGGAAACGAAGGAATATCCTGAATAACCTGGGCACCACAATCTAAACAGATGGCTCCAAGATGGAATGAGGGGTAGAAGCAGAAATCTTCTACGCACATCTAGGATTAAATGCATCTATTCGGCTTCAGAATACCTCAAGCGTCTTCTAAGCGAAAGTGTTTGCTATTAAGGAAGCATGCACGATGGCACTTAAAGACACATCCTACAAAAGCCATATTACCACTTTCGACAGCCTATCCACAATCAAGGTCACGTCCATTCTAATGTCAAAACTAGTGCGGGAATGCAGAGAAATTCTTACAGAACTGGCCCATCGGTTCAGATCTATCTTGATATGGGTGTCAGGGCACAACAACATCGATGGGAATGAACGAGCCGATGCCCTGGCTCGAAAAGGCTCCGCTCTTGATGAAAGTGAGGGGCTGACGGTTCACGTTCCACTGGTTCTATCAAGAGTGAGGTCTCCAAGGACTTCTTTGCCAAAGAAAATACTAGGTGGCAGCGGGTGGAATCAGCGAAATCAGCAAATCGCTTTGGCTCACGTGCGATAAAAACAGGACCGCAGAGTTCTTAAACAAGGGCCGCCGGGATGTGGCAAGACTGACCGCGGTCATCACTGGCCACTGTCCCATTGGAGAACACGCGACAAAAATGGGAATCCCTTCAATACCAGCTGCCACAGCTGCGAGAATCCGAACGAGAAGGAAACCGTCCATCACTTTCTTTGCGCCTGTCCGGTTCTATAAGCAAAGAGATGGAAAGTACTGGGCAAGCCAACATTTCAGAACATCGAGACGATAGCGAAGTGCTCCGTAAGCTCGCTACTCGCCCTCATTAATCTCTCGGACTGGATATAGAGGCCATATAGTCGAGAGTCGCTTATTGGATGTCGGTACATCGTCACTGGAACCAAATAACCAACCCACCTTTATGGCGGAATCTATGGTCAGGCATTAATGGGTTTAAGAATTGGCTGCTAAAAAGTTCACTAAAAAACAATTTTTCTATTTTTTTTTGTTAGTGATGTGGAGTTTCGAGTTTATGACTCTTTTGCTTGTACTTCTACGCTCTAACTGGTGACTGACGGTCAATAACTATTCGCTACAGCTGTAAGAAGCTTCTCTATAAATATATATTTATATATATATTACTTCCACAGTAAATTTAAAAAAAATTTGTTTCACCAACTAATGAAAAAACTGTACAAAAATATGAAAATAGTTCTTTGAGGCTGAAAACCAACATGTGGCAAATGTTAGGTGCCTGCCTCAACACGGAAAAGATTTAAGGACACTCAAACTCACACAGATGCAAGCCAACATATGTCGGTTAGAGTGTGTGCAACAAATCGGCAAAACAAATGTTTTGCAGGAAATCCTACAATCATAACAACAACAAGATAAAGAAAAAACAATTCACTTGAAAAACAGGGTCAGTAAAGTGGAACACCTTGCAAAAGTAATTGGTCGTTCTTGTTGTTGCTCTCTCTGTTGTTTTCGAGATTGTTTTTTCAAATGTAAATCCAAAGCAGCAAATGTAAAACGAAAACAAATGCTTGAAAATACGCGCAAATAACACAGCGAAGGCTACACAAAAAAAAAGGAACAAAAGGACATGTGCCTGCGGATCGAGCATGGAGAATCGGCATTGGGAATGCAACAGCTTGCTGGCAGGTATTTGAAGGACCTTTTCGTATAACTATACAAATACAAAAATTGCCAAAAAAAATTGTGCTGCCTATTTGAAAATCACAACGAGCGATGCTTATCCTGCAGGTTGCAGGATGCGTCGCTGCTGAAGGAAACAACATAAAGAAATGAAGTAATGGAAAAAAGGACCAGCAGTTGCTGCAAATGCAACAAATGAAACGAATCACGGCGGTCGAACATGTGCAATTGGAAATATGAAGCAATGTACAAGGAAAAAGCAGTGACGTGTTGCTGCGGTGGGTCAAGAGGGTTAAGAGATAAACAATTTAAATATGAGAGCCTCAAGAGGGCAGGCTGAGCTTCTTCTGGTTATCACAAACAGGTAACGTCTGTTTAAATATTTTGAGTTGTAGCTTACTTACTAGCATCTTTAATCTGTAATCTTTGACACTGCAGAGCAATTTCTATCATATAAGAACTGTTTTCTTAGTTAATTTAAGGACTCTCAGAAGGATCTATGCCTGGTAGGTCTATCTGTGGTTAGCATCGGACAGGAAGAACTTTTCAAGGTAAGAAAGTCCTGGTTCTTTGAGAAAGTTCTAAAATATCAATTTGCGGTAGCTTCAAGACAGTTTAAATACTTCAGTTTTCAAGTCACGGCATCCTTAATCCCTAATCTTTGAAACTACCGATCTTTCATATAAGAAGTTTCTCCTTAGATTATTTTAAAACTTTTCCAACCATTAATTTTGATTTTTAATGGTCTGGTGGGACTAGGACTCTCAGAAGGATCTATGTCTAGTAGGTCCATCTGTGGTATAGCCTCGGAAAGGAAGAACTTTTAAATACAAGTAAGAAAGTCCTAAAAGACCAGTTTGTGGCGTCTTCAAGACGATTCACTTTGGTTCTCAAGTACCGGCATCCTTAATCTGAAATCTTTGATACTACCGAGCAATTTCTTTCATGTAAGAACTTTCTCCTTAGATTGTTTTAAAACTTTTCCAACCATTAATTTTGATTTTTGATGAAACACTGATGGGTCCATCTGTGTTTGATCTCGACATTAAAAACATTCATATAAAATAAAGTCCTGCTTCTGTGAGAAAGTCTTGAAAGACTATTTGGTGGGGTCTCTAAAACAATTCACAGCTCTTGGCACTTACCGGTATCCTTAACCCGTAATCTTTGACACTTCCGCGCACTTTCTACAATATGAGAACTTTCTCCTTAATTGATATACTATATTGATATTTTACTGCCTGGTGGGTCCTCCTGCGGTTGACTTTGGACAGAAAATGCTTTTAAATGAAAGTTAAAACGTCCGAACGAAGTTTAATGTTCCATTAAGAAAGCCTTGAAAGATCAGCCTTTGGAGCCTTCAAAACAATTCAACTTGAAGACGGTTTAGGAAGAATCAGGTAGAAGTTGACTTACAACACTCGATGGTTTCAACTGAAATGAAATAAGGTCAAAATATTTTATACGAAATTAGTTTAGAATTTTGCTTTGGATCTGTGGATCAGAAGAGGTTTTTGCTTCAGGTCTGTTCAGAAGAAACGACATAAGGTTAGAATTGCTTTGGAACTATGGAACTATGGATCAAAAGAGATTTTTATTTTAGATCAGTCAAGAAGGAACGAAATAAATAAGGTTAGAATATCGCTTTGGAACTATGAAGCAAAAGAGGATTTTTTTTTTCAGATCAGTAAAGAAAGAACGAAATAAGGTTAGAATTTTGTTTTGGAACTATGATTCAGAAGAGGTTTCTGGTTAAGGTCAGTCCAAAAGGAACGAATTAGGGTTAGAATTTTGCTTTGGAACTATGGAACTGTGGAACTATGAATCAGAAGAGGTTTTTCTTCAGGTCAGTCCAGAAGGAACGAAATAGGGTTCGAATTTTGCTTTGGAACTAGATAACTTTGGAACTATGGATCATAAGAGGTTTTGCTTTGGGACTATGGATCTTTGGATCCATGAGTCAAAAGAGGATTTTGCTTCATATCAGTCAGGAAGGAATGAAATAAGGTTAGAATTTTGCTTTGAAACTATGGATCAAAAGAAAATGTTGTTTTATTTAGATCAGTCAAGAAGCAACGAAAAAGAGTTTTAGAGTTTTACGACGAACTTTACATTACAAAACAGTTCTCTTTTCTTCTCTTCATACAGTAAACTGCAGATCTTATAGAATCTCACTTCCCTGTCCAGACTCTGTTGTCTAGTCGAATGTTTGTTTATTTGATTAGACATAAGAATCATAAAATCCAACTTAAGAAATCCCTTAAAATGTTTTAAGAAACAGACTTTCCTACAGATTTTCTAGGGTCTCACTTTTCTGTACAGACTCCGCTGGCTAGCCGAATGTTTATTTGTTTGTTTGTTTGTCTGTTTGATGGGACATAACAATCTTCAAATCCAACGTTAGAGATCACCTCAAATGTTTGTTTTAAGAAACAAAATCTCCTAAAAATCTTCTAGAATCTCAATCTTCTGTCCAGACTCTGTTGGCTAGCCGAATGTGTATTTGTTCAATGCAACATAAGAATTTGAAAATCCAAAGTTGCAGACTCCCTAGAATTGTTGATTTTAATTTTATTTAAAAAAGAACTCCCCTTAAGAAAAATCTTAGCTACGCTTCTGCTTGAGAAACGCTGGTATGGTGCGGCAAAGAAACATTTGGCAGCAGGTTTTCACTTTAAATGAAAAACAAAAAAAAATACTACCCAGTGTTGGTATTCAAACTGCAGGTCCTTTGCACAGTGCGACAGCAGTTGCAGCCGCTCTTGTTGTTGTTGTTGCTGTTGACTGAAGCAACAGGCTGCCGTACTGCTGGTGGCAGTTGTTGTGGATTTACGCTGAAAATTGATTTGTTCTTCTTGCGTTTTTTGTCATTAAAATGGCAACAGATTTTTGTTGATCTGTTCCCGTCGTGTCGCGTTTGCCGGCTGTTTGGATATTTATGATGGCGGCAGCTGTTTGTGCCATGTTATTGTTATTGTAATGGTTATTGCAATTGCCAGTTGTTTGCCATTTAAAAACAAGAAATTAGCTAAGAAATTTCCGAATGAAAAAAGTAGAAAATTAGAAAAACTATTTTAAAGACTTTACAAATCTATTTGGTTGAGAAATAAAACTTTGAAATGGGGTTGGAAAATACTTGCATATAGTTTAAGCTTTATTATTCAGTGCATTGTTCCCGAAATCTAATTCACTTATTTTGATGATTTTTCAATCAATAAATTCCAACTCCGTGAAGGTTGGGATGGATTACAGAATAGACCTTCTAGACAGCTTTGACTTCTTCCTTCGATGAAAATAGTTTTCTACAAAGGAATTGGTTTGGGTGTGGGGACAGTCAGAAGTTGGGGAAAGCCAAATCTGCGAATTTATGTGAAGGTTCAAGCAGATTGAATTTTACTACAATGACTTTCGTCAGTTGATTTTAATTGTTAAACAATTTTTATTTGCTTCTGTAAGTCATATCTTTTCTTATAATTTTTTTTCATTCAGCTGATCCATAAGATTCCAATAACACATTGAGCTTATTGTTTCATTGATTTGTAGCTAATATACCAAAACTTTCATGTAACTTCTTCACCTCTTAAATCCTGAAGGCAACTAAGAAGCTTGGAAGAGCAAAGATCCTTAATTCCATTCACACATACTTTCCATACTTTCTCTACCTTTCTTCTAGTCACAACGTAATGGTTTTAATGACTGACTACTATAGAAGCACTTTGGCTTTCCGTGACCCCCTCTTATCATCATCCCTTGGCATCCCAAAAAACTGTTGCCATCATCTTCTAGGCCGATTCTTGAACTTTCACTAGCTTTGGTGTTCAAACTACCAGATTCAGTCCATT
The DNA here is from genome assembly GCA_964056695.1 of Melieria picta. Lineage (NCBI taxonomy): Eukaryota > Metazoa > Arthropoda > Insecta > Diptera > Ulidiidae > Melieria > Melieria picta. The sequence goes on along the minus strand of OZ057398.1, from coordinate 85,323,789 downwards.
AAATAGCCTCTTGTTTTGCTCAAATCCAGGATTTTAACGGTATATCAAAACTTCATCCATTGAAATAAATTCCTAAGGCCTGAAACCTTTTTGGTTGGCCCATTCTTTGGTACTATTTCTTTAATTCAGGATTATGACATAGCAAATATCATCTATAGGGATGAATCTTATAGACCTGTAACCTTCTTGGACGAGTTCTGAACTCTATCTAGCTTCTGTGTCAAAGTCTCGGATTCCGTCCACTCTTCGGCTTCTTTTTCTAATTCAGAATAATGGCGATACATCCCAGTCGAATCCATAGTGATGAATCTTAAAGACTTGTAACCTTCTTGGACCAGTTTTAGACTCTAACTGGGTTCTTTGTCAAAGTTCTGGATACCGTCCACTCTTCAGCTTCTTTTTCTAATTCAGAATCATAGCGTTGCACCCAAGTCTCATCTATAGTGATGAATCTTAAAGACCTGAAATCTTTTTGGACGAGTTCGGAACTCTTATTCGTTTCTGTTCCAAAGTATCGGGTTCGGCAGTCTTATCCATAGCGATGAATTCTAAAAATTTTAAACTTTCTTGATTGGTTTTTGAACCCTAACTAGGATCGGTGTCAAAGTACTGGATTTCGTCCACTCTTCTTCTTGTTTTTATTTAGGATAATGATGATCTTAAACGTAATGATGAATCGTCGCATAAAAGTCTTCAATTACACTACTCGACAAAAAAAGAGTTCATCGCGTGTTCCTAAAAACAAAAGTATTTTTTAGACTAATCTTCGGCTGCTGAACACGAAACTGAAAATCAAAAAATTTTCTTAAGAAGCGTTTTCGAAAAATCTTCGAAAAACACGTTTTTCCCCTCTTATTTCAGTTATGAGCACATATCTCGTAAACCAAACATCCGACTAACACAAGTTGGCCGTCGTTCAGAAGGCAATTAACTAACCTTTCCAACGATATATCGATTGTCAGATGAGATTTGGGTAAGTTACTGACGATGAAAGTTGTAAAAAAGTGAATTTTTCGACCATTTTCAAAAATTATACATTTTCGAATCGTTTTTTTTATAGATAAAATAAATTATCTCCTCTGGTTTTAAAATCTAAGATGAAAGATATATTATTTGAGCAAATATTAAGCCTAACATCAATAGAATTGAAAGAAAAATAACAAAGTTATGATGCACGGAGTGAAAACACCAACTTTTCATTTATTACACCGTGCGAAAAAATTTTTTAATTTTTCCGAGACCCATCCAAATGTTGATATAGACGTGAAACTAGAAGTCATTTATAATATCCTGGCATAATCAATTCTTCATTTTCTGACCCAAAAACCTTCTTAAAGGACTTTAAAATGTTAAGGATACGCACGTTTCAAATATTTTGTAAAATATTTGCGATTGTGCAATGATGAAGAAATGGGTATCAAATGAAAGAGGAAAATTGTCTCCTCTTAACTAAAGTTTCTATTTTGAACTTTCAGGACCAAAATATGTCAGATATGGAAATCATAAATGTTGTGGATCTCAGTCTGTAGATTCATACATATAAATTTTATTCTATTTCAAAGTTCTGCAGATTTTTCGAAAACGCTTCCTAAAACAATGTTTTGATTTTCAGTTTTGTATTCCGTGACCCAAAGTTAGTCTAGAAAATACTTTTGTTTTTAGGTGCACGCGATTGACCCATTTTTTGTCGAGTAGTGTTATTAGTAATTTCCTTAATTTTTGTATCTTAAAAATCTTCATTTATCTTAAACTCTTCCCATTTATCTTAAAACGCAAATTTTGTTATTTTTTTGTAATTTGATAGAAATTTTGTTTTTGCAAATTTGGTTGATGTAATCGGATTTGAATTTGTGTTTGTTAGTTTTTTTTAAACCAAATCTTTTGTTGAAATATAATTCGTAGTAAAATCTGAGATATCTACGGCTTTAGTTAAGCCTTTCTTGGTCAACTGATAATATTACAAAACCATATCCTAAAGTTTTTTCTTTGATTCCTGTTTTTTGTATGGTACTTCGCCTTCAAGGTTGGTACTGCGACATTAAAACTCAGCAATCCAACTGTACACAGTTCGAAGTAAAGGCAAGTAGTCCTTTTATACTTTTACCCTCGTTTATGATTTTTTTTCTGTTTCTAAGCCTTATTAGGTTAGGTTAGTTAGGTTAATTTAACCTAACCTAAGCTTTAAAAAGTAATAATAATTCGATCACTGCAGAGTATTTGACTACCAATCAGCGAGCCGTGGTTTCGAATCTCAAATTAACATAAAATTAAAACAAATTGTTTTTTTCTTTTTAAGGAATTTTTTTGTTTGATTCTTTAAATTAAGATTTCAAAATTGTTGGTCTGCATACAGTGAGAAAAAAAGTTGTGTTTTTTTTTACTTATAAACCATATGAATAAATTTTCGTGACTACTGTAAATCTTCTTTGCCAACTGTCACTTCAGCTGTTGTTTTAGCGCTTCACAAAAACATAAATTAAATAAAAAAAATTTACATATAAAAAAAATAAATAAAACAACACTTGTTGTCAGTTGGCGCGTACATCAAAATTTCAACTCACATCGCATTTGTCACCGATTTCTGGGAGTGACTGACAATTTACAATCAAAACAATACAATAACAGCCACAACAAGCATCACTGACAACAACAAAAAACTACTGGTCATCGAAAAGAAAAAAAACTCAATAGTCCCCAAAGCAGGTTAAACAATTCGCATAACAATTGGCCAGCTGTCATTTGTTTCAACTGTGGTGTTGGCCAGTTTGCTATTGTTGTTGTACGAGTATCTATCAACTACATACACAGTTTTGCGACGGTTTCTTGCGCACTGAGAAGGCTCAAAGACTTCTGCAGTTGTAACTTCTTCTCTTCTGTGTGTGCTTCTTCTTCTTATTGTAAGTTGTCAACAAAACCTGGCAACAGTGTGTGGCTCTGGCTTTAATGAATGAATGAATGAAGCTTTTCTGTTGGCCAGCTTCAACTTCTGCTACCCCCTCAGCACAGCACCTCTCTCCTCCAGATGTTCACCACTGTCTACTAATTCTTTCTTCTTCTGAAACCCTAACGGGCCTCTTGCTGCTATTTTTACGCTCCCCTGTCCTCACTTTGATCCACCAAATGCTCTCAACTATTTACTTATTCCATGCCAACATTATTGCTTGACAATCAGAACGCGTCTAGCCATAAGTCATAGTTATTTTTTTTGCTTTACTTATTGTTGTTGTTGCCTTTGCGCATTGTTCGTTAAATACTCAAAGCTTAAAAGCCCATAAATGTGCCCAATTCCAATGGCCATTTCGTCGCTTCCACAGAACATTGGCATTCATATAAAATTGCCTGTGTGGCTTGCTAATTGTGTGTCTGTGCGTTGTTGTTCTTGTTGTTGTTGCGAATAGTCGACAGCACTTTCTTTGGCGATATGGTTTTGTCATTACTGTTTGCAATATTAATATTTTTTATAATTACTTTAGGAAGTTTCAATTACGCAGATTGATTGATGATTGCGGACGCACCCCTTCTTCGAAGACTTTAAAGGCCAATGTGAAAGGCTCGTGTTAAGTAAAGCTACGAAGAACGGATGCGTTTGATTAAAAAAAAACAAAAATAAAGAAATAAAAACACGTCAAATATTTATTCAAATTTGATATGACAATTAGTCAAAAGAGAAGGTTGCAGACATTCTATGCAAAATTTTTATGAGTTGAGTGAAGTCGGCGCTCAAATGTTGAACTATATTACTTAGGCAAAGCTTTACTACAGGTGAAACTAGTTTAGGTTAGGTTAGGTTAAGTTATAGGACGTTTATTTCTACTGGGCTCCCGTATGATGTGGAATCTTTAACACTGTTTTGAAACGATTCGGTTTAGAGACATGAATCTAGAAACATGCTATGCGTCGCTAGCTTTTTAATTTTGTCGCAAAGAACATGACAACACTGTTTATAAATCAAAACAATTCTGATATAAAAATCCGATTTTTTTCTTAAGCCCTTTTTATGATGTAAAAATTTCAAAAAAGAGAAATTTCTTAATTTTGTTGGAAAAATGATGACACAAATTTTTAGAAATCGAAAGAATTGCGATATAAAAGGCCGATTTTATTCAATTTGGGTTTTTATGATTTACTTAAAGATTTTTTTCGCAAAAATTATTCCAACAGTATTTAGAAATCGATAGAAGTTCAATATAAAAGGCGCAAAATTTCTTCATTTTGTCTCAAAAATGATGACGACAATGTAAAGTTTACAAAAACGTTAACTTTTTTCATTTTGTTGCAAAGACGATGAAAAAGAAAATTTCGATATAGAAGTTATGTTTTGTTTTTCTATTAAATAATTAATAATAATAATTTAAAACAAAAAACAATTGTTTTTCTTTCCATTTTGAGGCTTTTTTAGGAGAATTCTTTACGATTTTTTATTTAGTCTTTAATTTTTTTTTTAAATAATAATTTTTTTCACATAAACTTTTCAAAAATTTTGCACCTCGTCAGATGTTTCGAACACTTTTCGAACACCGAAAAACATTCGTTGAATTCTTTTGAGTTTTAAGTACTTTTTCCAAGTCTACAGTCAAGGAACTCAATAAATCACAATTCTCTTAACCCTTTGTTGGCACCGTAAAATTTTAACGAAAATATTCTTGTCCAATTATTTCTCACTTGAAATACTTTTCCAATGCTTGAGGACAATAGGCCCATTAAATCATGTTTTCAAAAACAAACTTTTAACCCATTCTTGACCACGTGACATTTTGATTTTCGAAAAATTAAAAAAATGCGTCGAATTATTTCTTGTTTAAGGTAGCTTTACTAAGTTTGCAGTAAAAAAACCATTAAATCATGTTTCTCCACAAAAATTTTAACCCATCGTTGACCTCGTCAGATTCTTATTAAAAAAACAACAAAAAAATTCAAGCACGTGTCTTATTACTGTCCATTTTAAGTATTTTAAACAATTTTAAAGTCAATACGGTCATTGGTTCATGTCACTTTTCGAACACTGAAAAACATGCGTTGCGTTGAATTTTGAGTACTTTTTTCAAGTCTATAGTCAACGAACCCAATAAATCACAATTATGTTAACCCTTTGTTGACACCGTAAAATTTTGATAAAAAAGTACTTGTCCAATTATTTCTAACTTAAAATACTTAATTTTCCAATGTTGCCCATCGAATCATGTTTTCCCAAAGAAAATTTTACCACATCGTTGACTCCGTTAAATTTTGTTTTTCGAAAAATTAAAAACACGTTTTGAATTTGAAATTTCGAAAAATTAATTTTTCGAAAAAATGAAAAACACGTTTTGAATTGTTTTTTATTTGGAGTACTTTCACCAAGTTTGAAGTCCATAGGCCCAGTCATGTTTTTTTTAGAGTTTCTTCATAAGTACAAACTTTTAATCCATGGTTGACGATTTAAAAAAAAAATTAAAAACACAAATCTAATTATTTCCCATTTGAAATGCTTTCATCATATTTAAAGATAAAAATCCTATTTGATTTTGATTTTTGAAAAAATAAAAACTCTTTTCTAATTATTTTCGATTTGAAGTGTTTTCACCTATTTTGAAGTGCTTTCATCATATTTAAAGATAAAAATCCTATTTGATTTTGATTTTTGAAAAAATAAAAACTCTTTTCTAATTATTTTCGATTTGAAGTGTTTTCACCTATTTTGAAGTTAATAGGTCCTTTGGTTTATGTTTTTTTCATAGTCTTCCCGTATACGAACTTTAACCCATTGCTAACCCTGTACAATTTTGATGTTTGAAAAATACTTGTGGAATTATTTTTGATTTAGAGTAATTTTCACCAGTCAATCATGTGTCTTCATACAACACCTTAACCCACGTTTGGCCCCTTAAGACCCCGAATTGCCATTTGAACGAAGATGCATTTTTTTAAATGATCTACAGTTCAGATTCAATGTTTTTAACATCAGCAGTGTTTGCTGGGCATTGATTAATCAGTCCGTCAGTCAATCACTCAAACTTGCAGTACAAAAAATTATATGCATAAAGATTAATTTTATGATTGAGTCTTCAATCTTCAACTGTAACTTTTCGTTCAAATTTCAAACAAAAAACCAACTTTTGACAGTTTTGAAAAAGTAAACTTTCCACCCGCAGCGCTAAAACTGGGCCAGTGAAATAAATCTCCACAGCACAATTGCGGAAATTCTTCAACTGGTTGGTCATTGTTTTTGTCTCGAAGGTGTTTCTACACCTTCAAATGGTCTAACGGCACTGCAATCAAGATGACACCGATCATGGCTGTCACGTCAGTGGTGCAAATAGATTGAAACCGAAAAACTAAGACAACACATCAACTGCTCAGCATTGGTGACAGCAGACGGACAGTGTTCACACTCACAGAAGAAATGACACTTGAGCGGCAAAGGCGATGAGAGCGTCCCCATGAAAACCAGAAGCTCCAAATAGTTCGCCTAAGTGGCTGCTACCAGCGACGGGCAGCGAACGCCGACACGCTGGCCGCATCTCAATGAGTGCCGGCACCAACGGCGGCGTGTGAGAACCGCCGCGCGCATGTCGCCCAAAAAAAAACAAACATATAAACATTAAAAAAAATAATACATTTTCGAATTGGGCTGCAAGTAGAAATTGACAATGTCCACAATTTTTGACCATTTTATGTAAACAAAAACAAAACAAAACAAAAACAACAAATTCCAACAGCGTCGAAATCGAATCACTCGCCGAAACGTGTTAAGCACAAACAACGCGAGGAATGAAAGCGACGAGAAGAAAAACATCCAAATGCGACAAGGCAGAATTTTTGTATGGCCGAAAATATGCTAAAAGGAACAACAACAACAAAAAATAATATCAAAAATAACAACAGTAACAAGAACATTTTCAAGGGATTTTCATTGGCTTTAGGGCAAAGTTTAGTTAATATTTTGTAATAAGCGATGAGAAGAAAAAAATCCAAATGCGAGGAGACAGAATTTTTCTGTGGCCGAAAACATGCTAAAAGGAACAACAACAACAAAAAATAATAACAAAAATGACAACAACAACAACAACATTTTCAAAGGATTTTCATTGACTTTAGGGCAAAGTTTACTTAATTTTTTGTAATAATCGATTAATTGTTGTTGCACAAAGCCTACAAAGCGCCCAAAATTTGTTATTTCTTGCTTTTGCAGTTGTTGTTGTTATTAATTTGTCAGTCAGCGCGCGCAGTTTATCCGTTTTTTTGTCCGTCCAGTGCGTTGTCTGTCCGCATATCCGAACTTTACAGCTGTGCTCGCACGAACTGGCGGCCAGTTGAATGCATGCATGGACAGACAGACAGACAAACATACATATAAATATATATATATATATATATGTAAAAGTGTGTGTATGTGTTTGTGAATTTAATTTTGTCATCGACATTTCATTGAGGAATTTATGTGTTGCACTCGAAACGTGACAAGTTTATGAAGATTTATGGAGTTCGAAAAAAGTAGGTTTTTTTTTCATTACCCGAAAAAAAAGCTCAAGCTGTCCAAAAGCAATCACAGCGCCGGGCGTTGGTGTTTAAATTTTGTATTTAAATAATTGACGCCTGTTAATTCTCACGATCGACGAACATCGAACGTTGAATGTCTGCTGCGTTCAATGCAGAAGACAAAACATTACTGTTTCGTTGTTTGTAGTAAACATTCAATTCAATTACTCATTGTCGCCTTCAATAAGTACCAACGACAAGCCAAACAACAACAATCGTTCATGTAAGCCACAGCATAAAAATTCAAGTATATAAAAATGTGCGCATGCGCATTCGTGTCGCCCATTGATTTTTTTTTAATTCGCTCATTAAAATGCAATCATCACACGCAGCGCATCATCGCCGACAACCGGAATGGCCCAGCCGGCGCACTAAACACGTCCGACTACGTGCTGCGTCGCCACACTCTGCCCCCCCCACCCGCCCAGCCGCGGCCTGCACTCCTTTGCATTTTATGGCCTGAATTTGTGTTGTGTGTCAACGTTGCTTCTTTGGGAATTTTAATTTTCAGCCAAAAATCAAAAATTGCCCCCATCGCTTCGCCTCCCCAAAACATGACATGATTTTGTTTAATTTGTTGCTTTATTGGTCGCTCAAGTTTTGCTCTCGTCCTGCCGCTGCAGTTGCTGTCGCTCATGCAATTCGCACGTTGGCTGAATATTTTTTTGCAAACATATTTTTCGCCATCATTCGACCAGTGTTTTAGCAATTGAAGTGTCTACTGAATTTTGCGTATTATTTAAAAAAAAATAGAGCAGTTTCTTTGCATGGCATAAACGCTTTTTGAGTGAGCAAAAATTCATTGCAAATAATTCATTTGCCGCTTATTGGTTGAATTTTAAATATTTGATGATTTTTGTGGCACAGTGAAAGTTAGTCAACGAGATACATTAATTCGAACGTGCCAGCTGCTCGATGACATTATCTCCATTTGAATGTTGCGAAATAACACAAAAATATGTACAAATATTTTTATATTGAGAGCAAAAATGAGTTTGGTACATTTTCAAAAGATCTGGCTTTGGCTATTGTGAATGGTTTATAATGACAGGTGATGGCGCTTGTTCCAGAGCGGTTAGACATCTGTCAAATATATCCATTTAAAATCGCTTTGAGCTTATTGTTACGAAAATGAGTTCTCTATAGGCTTATTTCGTCTCTCTGGATTGTGCTTGAAAAATAAAACCACTTCAATTATTCAACGCAAAACGCATCCCAAATCCAGCAATCACTTTATTTACAAATTTACACTTTGGTTATCTTTACACTTGCTACTACTTATTGGACTATTGCATGTTTCCCCTTTGCTTGCTCAAATCAGACTCCTCCCTCTGCGCTGCACACTGCTGCCTTTTATACTTGTTTGCTTATCGCGCCTATTGTTCTCGCACATTCAATTGGCCTATCTTTCGATCGTTCTGGCACAGCCCATTACCATCGTGAGCCATCCTTGCCATATCGAAATTATAGCAAACGTAGCGTACTCTAAAGTGCGTGCCTAAAAGTATGCCCTTGAAAGCATTCATGCATATCACAGCAACAGAGTGCCTCATCGTTACATTATTAAAAAAAATCTAATTTTTACTATGTTGATTATGTTTAACTTTGTGTTAACTCAGCAGTTTTTGCGGGAGGTTTTAGTTTTCTGTTTTAATTGAAAGAAAATGAACCCTCCGCTAAGGTACATTGAATGTTTGTGGAAGTTTATGGTGACAATGCGAGTACTTCAACTGACAAATCATCATCAGAGAATGATTTCGATATTTCCAGAATGGTCTTTTCAGCGTTGAAGACAAGCCACGCTCTGGACAGCGAATAAAATTCGTAGACAAAGAATTGCAGGCATGACTTGATGAAGATCCAAGTTTAATGCAAGAGGAGCTTGCAGAATCTTTGGGAGATACTAAACAAACCATCTCTGTACGATTGAAATCCATGGAAATGATTCAAAAGCAAAGCAATTGGATGCCTCGCGAACTGAAACCAAGTGACATTGAAAGGCGATTTTTCATTTGCAAGTTGCTGATTCAAAGGAAAAAGGAGTTTTTTACATAGAATTGTGACTGGTTCTTCCGATAGAGGCAGAGCGATTTGACAGGCCAACGGGTCACTTCTTTTGCAAAAATTGAAAATTGGCTCTTAAGTTGAATGGTCTTAAAAGACGAGACATTATTTCAAGATGGAGTTCGAAAATTGCCTGAGACATGGGATACTTTGATTAATCTGTCCATTTATTTTGTTTTGAAATAAATGCTTCTTGGCCACAAAAAACTGACTGAACTAATTTTTACTCCTAATAAGACCATTAGGACTATTATTATTTAAGGACTAACCAAGTTTTACTGGTATCAAAATGGCGCTAAGGTCATTGACGAATCCAATCAAATTTCCCTTCACGACTTTTACTAACTAAGTAACTGCTCGTAACGGGAAAACTCGTTTTCTCTTTCGGTGGCTGTCCTCTCAGCTGGAAATGGCAAACCTCTGAGAGTAAAAATTGCTTATGAAAGAGCTCCCAACCTGCCGTTCGGAACCGGCATAAAACTGTAGGTCCCTTCCACCCGTGTACAAATTCACACGCACAACACGGGTGGTTGCGGGAAGCTAGGCCTTAGCCTCGCGTAAGGGGGCTGTCGTGCCAGTCAATTATTATTATTTATTAAACTTAGTAAAATCACTTCAAATAATAAATAATTCGATAGGTGTTTTTCATTTTTTCATTAACTGAAATCTCTTAGGGTGAACAATGGGTTAATAGTTTGTATGTGGAAACTGGATAAAAAAAATGAATGAATTTATATGGAGAAATATGATTTAATAGGTCTAAATAAATAAATGGATTTCAAATATAGTGAAAGCACTTCAAATAACAAGTATTTTTTCATAAAAATCTGACGGAGTCAACAAAGGGTTATGAGAAACGTGAGAAACGTATTGAACCCATTGACTTAAGACTTCTAAAAGGTACTCTAAATCAGAAAGAGTTTAAAGCATTTTTTTTAGTGTTTAAAAACCAACATCAGACGAGGTAAAAAAATTTTTGTTTAATTTGTTAGAAGTTATGTGACGAAACATAAAATTAGATTAATCATAAAGTGTGTAAGAAAGATTATTTCAATGAAATCATAAATTTCGTGGGTACTGCTCAGATTTTTTTTTAGTTCCAGAACGTCACATTCTACATCTTCTACAGAAAAATTGATGATAAAATAACAAATCATGAACAACAACAACAACTAGCATTTGTCAACTAAAGAATTTTCTTAAAGGACATTTCAAACCCAAACAGGTTACGCTGCCACGCGAAACCCTTTAAGTAGAGTAAATAATTCAACTTGCTTAATAAAATGAAGCAAAATCGAAAATCGGTGTCAATGCTTGTTTTGGGCAAAAAACCACCGAAAAAAGCATAATCGATAAATACGCGCCGTCTGGAGGCGCAGGAGGCGCTCAAGCGCGAGCAGTTGTCAGGTTGCATTTGTCGGGCTGTCTGTGCGAGTAGCGAAAGAGCGCAAATGCCAGCTTGAAGTGCATTTGGCGACAGACAAAAGCTGATAAACCTCGGCATATGCGCTGACACACACACACAAACACACATACAGAGACCCGCATGTGTTTGCTTAGGGATTTTGATGCGACCATGCAGTCTGTTAGTGTTTTTGTTGTTGTTGTTGGGCGTGCGCCTTTTCGGCTCAACCTGTTCTGACAGACTTATTTTTTTTTCATTAGCATTAGTGCACAAAAATCACAAAACCAAGTAAAACTGCAGCAACTTGTATAGCCAAGTTTTTGCTCAGTTTTAAAGTGAACGTGGCGAGTTGTTTAAAAAATGGGGGAGCAGCAGCCGAAACCAGCAATAAAATTGTCCATGCGTCGAGCCTTGATGAACCTGATGTCAAGTGAAGCCGCAGTTGTTGCAAGTGATTTTTGTAATTTTTTTCGCATTTTTATTGAGTGTTGTGAGGTTTTTATATATGTGTGTGTGTGTGTGTGTGGTGTGCTGTGTTGACCGCTTCTGCGGTAATTTAATGATGCGGCTGACGTTTGCTTAATTTTTTCATTCGTTCTGGCCCACCGCGAAGCCAATAAAAATCAGGCCAATTCGCAAAGTAATGTCACAAGCTGGCGCGCATGCGCCATGCTGCTGTACGAATGTGTTTGATTTCTTTCTTTTTTGCAGCGCCTTTTCACTGCATTCACCGAGTGTTAATAAGAGCTGAAGGAGTTTAATTACTCTGCCTTATGTGGTATTTGTGTTTGTGTGGAGACTTTGTTGCAAGCGGGAAAGAGTGGACATTTTAGTACACAACATGTGAGACGAGTTTTTTTGGCTGCTTACTGCTATGAGAAGTGCTAAACTAAATATTTAAAGTCATAGCAATTTTGAATTTGCGCCAAAGGTTTTTACTGGGAAAAGTTAAAATTTTCAATTTATCAATTTAGGCTTCTGTAATATTTTTTTTTTTTTACCGAACCCTGGTTTTAGAGTGCTGTCATATGAGAGCAACCATATCGTTGTGACTGTAATAATTGCTTACGAGTAAATATACAATTTTTACGCATAACTAAAAATCGAATATTTCTTCATTTACTTCAGCTAAAATGATTTACAAAATGTATGTGAATTAAAGTAAGTTATTATTATTTTTTTTCATTTTTATTTTATTTAATTTTGTTTTATTTTATTTTATTTTTTTTGTTTTATTTTATTATATTTTATTTTATTTTATTTTATTTTATTTTATTTTATATTATATTATTTTATTTGGTTTGGTTTGGTTTTGTTTGGTTTGATTTGATTTGATTTGATTTGATTTGATTTGATTTGATTTGATTTGATTTGATTTGATTTGATTTGATTTGATTTGATTTGATTTGATTTTATTTGATTTGATTTGATTTGATTTGATTTGATTTGATTTGATTTGATTTGAATTGATTTGATTTATTTATTTTATTTTATTTTATTTTATTTTATTTTTTTTAATTTAATTTAATTTAATTTAATTTTATTTTTTTTTGTTTTGTTATTATTTATTATATTTTACCTTTTTTTAATTTAATTTTGTTTTGTTTTATTTTATTTTATTTTACTTTATTTAACTTTATTTTATTTGATTTTATTTGATTTTATTTTATTTTTTTTCATTTGATTTGATTTGATTTGATTTGATTTGATTTGAATTGATTTGATCTGATCTGATCTGATCTGATTTGATTTGATTTTATTTATTTATTTTATTTTATTTTATTTTGTTATTGTATTATTTTATTTGATTTTATTTTTTTTTATTATTTAATTTAATTTGATTTTATTTTATTTTATTTTATTTTATTTTATTTTATTTTATTTAATTTAATTTTATTTTATTTAATTTTATTCTATTCTATTCTATTCTATTCTATTCTATTCTATTCTATTCTATTCTATTCTATTCTATTCTATTTTATTTTATTTTATTTTATTTTATTTTATTTTATTTTATTTTATTTTATTTTATTTTATTTTATTTTATTATTTTTCTGTTTTATTATTTTCATTAAAAAAAACGTGTATACTTCCCTTTTTTAAACTTAAATATTAAGTTTATCAATTTTATATTATTTCTACCATGATGACCAACAACCAAATTTATTCTTGAAATCATAGAGGGTTCAGGCGTCTACATATGGGAACAAAATAGCGAAAAGGTTAAGTTCGCAAGCTCAAAGTTCCAAGAGTCCGATAAAAACGGGAATTTTTCTGCTAAAGAATGAACTTGCAGTAAGAGTTCAGATAGCAAAGACATATCGCGAGAAAAGTAAACTAACTATTGAAATTAATACTAGGAACAAAATGGCTGACTTAGTAAGATATATGAACATCTCAAAGATCGTCTTTTGCTTGTGATTATGATTTAAACTTATGAACAAATGATTGTATATCTGTAAGCATTGGTGCTTACAAAAATGAGGGTTTGGTGCTTCAAACCCCTAAAATATCTGACAAATTGTGGATCGAAAATATGATTACAAATGGCATAGAGCTCAAAAGTTGTGTAGGGAAACTCCTAGAAATGAAATACTGTGTATGCCACTGTCTGTAACTTGTAATTATGTGTATGCGTGAGATATAATGAGATACTGAATCATCTGCATTTAGCACAAATATTTACTTAGGTATCAGATTTGCCTAATAGCCACTTTTACATTAACATTTTGCAGCCTTAAGCCAACAAAACTTTCTTGCAATATTTTTCCCCAATAAAAGAAAAATCTTGCCCAAAATTTCGCTTCACAAATATCTTTGCCAAACAGTTTCTGAGCAACTAACTGTTTGTGGAAATATTTAACAATGAACTTTGCTCAGGTATGTAACTTGCCATCAATTTTTCGAATGTCTTTGAATGTCTTGAAAATGTTCATGAATTGCCATTTCTTTGGATACATTGAATGCATTCACCGAAGGCATTCAATCATTTACAGTGTTCATGCAATTTTCAGTGGGACAGCGAACATTGTGCAAACATGCCACTGTGGAACAAATACAAAAACGTTGGACAAAACACAAACACTTTTCTTTATCTAATTTCACTGCCAAATTCCTTATGGCTGAGTTCTTTCTGCTGTTTCTTTCTTTGCATTGCAGAACATTGCTTGGCTGTATTTCTTTTTTGCTGCAAGGATATTTGCTGCAATTGTTGCTTCGCTTACATGCTGTCAGAGTCAACATGCCAATGTGACATATCGAGCGAGGGGAGATTCAAGATCGGCTGCTCCTTTGTCAGCCTGCAGCCGCCACCACTAAAACTTTGCTTCGTTGTCCTGTTTTATTCGAATGGTGCGAGTTGTTGTTGTTGCGTTTGACTGATTTTCAAAAATCTTGTTGATTTTTCATGGTTGTTAAATTGATTGATTAGTGTGCGACTTTTGACACTTAGCGCAGCGTATGCACACAACAACAACAACATGAAAATATATGTAAAAGTAAAAATAAATCGGTTTATTGTGTACTTCTGTGTCAGAATACGCACATTTCTTTTCTTGTATATTTGATTTCTAAGGGAAATGCGTAAATAATTTTCTTTTTTATTTCCTGTTCAAATTTCCTATGCACCAATTATCCTTTTCTTTTTAATATATTTTTCTATTTTATGCGTCTTACGCACAAATCTGCTTAAATAGTTTTGTTTCTATTATTTATTTGACAGTTTTATGAGTGGTTTTGTGAGGGGCGGCACTAATTGTACTAACGAGCAGCGTATGCCAATGGCCAACGGAAGTCAATCTTTATATTGGATTCTGTAGGGTCCATTTGTGTTTGGAAGATATCCAATGGAGATAATGCATTCCATCGACTGTTGATCGAATATCTCTTCTGTGAAGCTTCTAGTTTTATGCGATCAAGAGATCATTCATATATATAGGAGATCTGTAGGATCCATCTGTATTTGGTCCATCCAGGGGAGATTTTGCATTCCATTTGACTGTTGAGATTTATGAGATTTGAGGGATCCATCTGTATTTGGTCCATTCAGGGGAGATTTCGCATTCCATGTGACTGTTGATCGAATATCTTTTTCGTGGAACTTCGAGTTTTATGAGAAAAAGAGATCATTCATAGATATAGGAGATCTGTAGGGTCCATCTTCGTTCGGTCCATCCAACGGAGATATCGACTATTGATAAAATATCTTTTTGAAAGAGCCTTGACTTCTATGTGAACAATAGATCATTCAGAGTGACATGGCATGGTGAGTTTTTCTTTTCCTGAGCCAATGTCCTGGGTTCTGTCTGGCGTTAAAAGTCGTATTTGTCATATGATGAATCGACAAATCCGGTACTTGTCGATTTATTTTAGTATTTCTTATCCAGGACTTGATCTAGCATCCGTATCTGGTATATGGAGGACTTTTTTACAACCTTGAACTTGGACTAATGATGATGATGTGAGGCTGGGAAGGCTCCAAGCCTTCCATGGCACTCAGTTCATTTGGGCCATTGTCCTCTGCCCAAAGGAGTAGGATAGGAGAAGGGAAAGCATATGAACGGAGAGTCGTGGAAGGGATTAGGGGTCTTTACTCTCTTCGAACATTCTAGTTTCTTTAAGTAGTCTCAGGAGTTCGCGGAGAGGTCAGTTGTGAGCTTCACTCATATTCAATACATCGTTGCCAAATATGCGCCTCCTTCTTCTCGAGAATGCTGCACACTGTCTGATGAAATACACTGTTGTGTCCACATCCTAGAGACAGGATTTGCATTTAGGGTCATTAATGATTCGAATGTTAGTCATATGTTGGCCATAGTATTGTGTCCTATGATCGCTCCGATCATGAGTCGCAATTCCTTTCTCTCCAGTCAAAGAAGAAAGTGCGCTCTCTCTTTACCCGGTGCTCTCACAAAACACTTTGCGGATCTGCAGGCTTCCACTTCGGTCCATTTCCCTATATGAACTTCGCTCGCATGGTTCTTGATCCATTGTAGAACCTCTGCGTTCACTTGGCTTGCCATCTCATCCCAGATTGGCCAGTGTACCTGCTACTTCGTTACTAAGAGCACCAGAGTGTCCTGGAACCCATATAAAAGTCAGATCGTATCATAGATCGATCGCACAGATCGATGGCATAGACCGCCATTTAGAAGACCGTAGCTATCTCTCCTGTGGCGTACGAGTACATGATTTCTTCATCCAGCTACCAACTGGGTCGAGTTACTTGACAGGTCTTGGAGCCATCTGTGTAGAAACCCGAGTCGTAGACTCTGGATTGTTTCATTATTCCCTTCCAATATATACTCGTATCACGGCATAATTCCTTCCAAAATGAATATAGGGCACCAGAGCTTCCGTCGGCATCACGAACAGTTGACATTGGTCTGTCAACCGACGCTGAATTACCCTGTGAACCTCATCGAAGTTGCCGTGCCGTTCCGCTCCGTTGGATTTGAGTTAGCAGAGCGTTTTCATTGCCACCAGACTATCGGGACATATGTGACCACTGGTCTAACCAAAGCAATGTGCAACCAGTGCACAATTCTTGGCTTCAGACCCTCTGACTTCCATGAAAGTTTATGATCTAGGGTCACCCCTAGGTATTTGAACACTGAAGGCAGCTGCAGGGTGACTCTCCTCAGTACAGGTAATCAAAGACCCTCCGTCTTCCATGATCTAGGGTCACCCTTAGGCATTTGAACTCTGAAGACAGTTGCAGAGTGACTCTCCTCAGTACAGGTAATCGAAGACGCCTTCTGATTTCGTCTATGAGCAACTTGCACCAACGTGGTCTTACTCGGATTCACTGAGAGTTCTTGCAGATGGCACCACATATCGATCTCATCCAGAAACTTCTGCATTTTGAGGCAGATTTCTTCTAAAGACTGTTCCGATATTAGTATCGGATGTGAAAGCCAAATTTCTGCACCTCACATAACAGAAAATCCTCGACGAAGCACCACACTCAAGACGACAGGTCACCTCCTTGGAGACACCCCTTAACAGCCTACACTGTGCAATCCCCCACCATCAGCTGTCTCTTGGCCAGCATGGAGTGGATCCATCTGACACAAAATTCCTCCACTCCACGTTCACTAGTTTGAACATATTCAATCAAATCTGGCGTTGGCCCCTTAATATCAATGAACAGGCCCAGAGTGTACCCATTTGCTTCCAGCCCTCCTCAATTATGCGGACACAATTATAGAGGTCTGACTCGCAAGATCGCCCACTCTGGTACGCATGTTGTTGACTGTTAAGAGGGTCTCTGTTCAAGAGGGTTTCTTAGACAAAAATTACTCCTTCATCATTTTTGTCTTCATCATTTTCAATTCATATCAAGAATTAGTCTTTTGTCGACTCCTGACTGCTTGAAGTCCAACGTTAGAATATTTTCTTGCAATGCCAGTATTGGTTAGTTAAAAACCAAACTTAGTTTTAAAAATTTTCCAACTGTTATTATTTATTTATCTTGCCAACGAATATCATTGCAATCTGTCTCCGATACGAAGCGTCCAACAGACTGTTGGACCCTTAAAAATTCCACCTGCACCTGCGTTGAGTTCGATTTCATCATTGCTTCTCTTTTGCTTTGCGGTTTTCACTGTTTATTTCGGCTTAGCCATTGCACACGAAACCATTGCATCGGTCAGATTGTTCAGGTTAAAGCCCTTAAGTGGGATTTTTTTGTTGGACATTGCGCATGTATGCGTATGGATTAAGGCACATGGACAGAGTGTTGTAAGTTAAAAATGTTCGCTGAATGCCTTTTTACGCTACGTTTCTTCACGCAGGGCTTAAGAGTCCAACTGATATGAATCGAAGTAGCAAAGGGGCGTAGTAGGGGGGCTGTTGGCAGTTTAAATAACACCTGATAACAACAACAACAAATTAACAACTTACCGCAAAGCGAAGGCGTTTCGCGCATGAAAGTAAATTTGCCAATATTTATATGTTGAATGCTGTTGTTGTTGTTGTTGGCGTTGGTAATGTTGGGGTAAGTAAGCAGCGCACATAGCAGTTGCCCTAAAAATGTACGAAATGAGGAAGTGTAATCGAGATTACAGTATTACAGTTGATTTTCTTAAACATACAGCAAAAGCGCACTGTGAGAAATTGTAGGAAGAGAGAGAGACTGTAGGCTTTTCTTAGTGAAAAGATGGCACTTTTGAAATCACCGGCAGAAACTTAATGCTTAATGTAAGAAATTTGTTAAAATATTTGTCACTACGACATATTGTCACAATGCATTTGACAAAGTGCACAATTGTGAGAAAAATTTGAGAAAATGTAAGTCGACTTTTCTTCGGGAAGATATGAAATAAAATGGGTTTTCGAAACCCCAGACAGAAATTTAAACAGGTTAATGTAAAACATTTATGAAAATGTTGTCATTGTGACGTTTTGTGACAAAAAATTTTACTTAGTAAGAAATAGTCTACTGAGAAATTGAAAGGCTGTTGAGTTTTATTTTAGGATTCCTAATTATAGAACATATTATAGAACAGATTTGTAAAAATATTGTCATTGTGACTGGTTGTCACAATACATGTGCCAAACTGAGGAATTATAAATCCAGAGAGAATGAGTGTAGATTTTTGTATACAGAAACCTAATTTTAAATGTAAGAGAATTGTAAAGAAGTGTCCAATGGGACGTTTTGTCACAAAAAATTTACCATAGTGAGAAATAGTGAACTGAGAAATTGAAACACTGTGGATATTTTTTTCATGGTTGGCATTGTGACTGGTTGTCACAAGTCATATATTGTAAAGTGAGAGAAAGTCTGTAGACTCTAAGATGTTTTTAAAAACCCTGTGATACTTGTCACATATTTTAGAGGCACCTGTGACATTTGTCACATATTTTAGAGACACCTGTGCCATATGTCACATATTTTAGATTCATCTGTGACACTTGTCACAAACTCTTACATGTTGGCACTTGTTACAAGTAACCTTATCGCTTTTGCCGTTTTTTCTCTCCATGTACTTTGTTTGCGTATCGCCACTTTTAATCATGCCAAATGAACCGTAACGATACGCATGCGTATTGGACAGACAGCTGAACTGAAAGAGATACGCTTTAATTTTGAATACATTTATTTTTGGCTTTCTGACGCGGCGACGGGCGCAGTAAGGGCAGCAGGTAATGAAGTCTTTAAGTTAGAGATACGGTTGAAGGGTTGAGTTAATTGCAAGGTAAATACAGGGTGATGTGAGTTTAAGTATTATTAATACTAAATTTAAAAAATTCAGAGAAAAGGGCAAACAAATTTAAAATTTGAACTACAATTCAATATAAGAGTAAAGATATTATTTACTAGAGATTGTCATAAAAATCTAGAAATAAAAAATCAATGCTTAATGAATTTGCGATTAAATAATAAATAATAATTAATAAAGATAAATAATAAGTACTAAAATAATAAATATTAAATACTAAAAAATAAAAATAAAACTAAAGAATAACAATAATAAATAATAATAATAAATAATAAATAGTAAATAATAAGTAATAAATAATAAATTATAAATAATAAAAATAAATAATAAATCATAAATAATTTATAATAAAATATGAATAATAAATATTAAGTAGTAAGAAATAAATAATAAATAAGAAATAATAAATAATAAAAAATAAATACTAAATAATAAATAATGGATAGTAAATGATAAATTATAAATTATAATTAATAAATAGTAAATAATAAGTAATAATAAATAATAAGTAATAAGTATTAAATAATAAATAATAAATCGGAAATAATAAATAGTAAATAATAAGTAATAAATAATAAATTATAAATAACAAAAAATTAATAATAAATCATAAACAATAATTAATAAAATATAAATAATAAATAATAAGTAGTAAGTATTAAATGATAAATAATAAATCGTAAATAATAAATATGATAAAAATTAGATATTTATGTAAATAAATAAATAAAGTTAGGACTCTTTTAGTATATTTGGATTTTTTAATGTCAAAAATTAAAAAACTCAGACTGTCAAAGAGGTCTGGCTATAATATTGAAAATGATTTTTTGAAAGATAGACGGGCAGTTCATAAGTTTATTGGCAATATTGAACAAAGGCTTGAAGGAGAGAAAAGGTGATATTCAGTTCAAAAGAAGACAAAATGAGTTACAGGAGGAAAGGGCCAAAGAGGAAATCAAGGACCAAAGAAAGGACCAAAGTTTGTATAAGTTATATAAAAAGCATATTCAGTTAAAATTTTTTCGTCATTAAAATTATTTGTATAACATTACACCGTGCGACAGTATTTTTGACCCATCCAAATGTTAATATAGTCTTGAAACCAGAGACTATTCATAGTAACCTGACATACTAAGATTTAATTTTCTGATCTGATGTCCTTTTAAGAGGATTTTAGAGTTTTATATACGCATTCAATGTATCACTTCTACACAGTTATGCATTTTTTATATGTTTTAATTAAAAATGACAGACAAATGCTTTTGGAAGCACCCTGTACGCTGCCCCATAGTAACATTTTCCCACATCATGCAACTGAAATTAGGGAAATAACAACACAAATTAACAGCATTGAAGCAACAACCAACACAGCAACCAAGTGACCGACAAGTGTGCGAACGAGAAGACAGAGGGAGAGAGAGAGACAGCATTGGTGGTTGTTCGACAGCAAGGAACGAAATCATTTCACCTGTTTAAGCGGCCAGCAAGATGCACCGAATTTTACGGTTATTAAAATTATATGAATACACTTTGATAAGCGATATCCCCCTCTTCTCTTCCGCTTCCCCCCTTTGTGCTGTAAAAGCGGCAAAACCGCACCAGGCCGGGCGAGGGCCCGTCACGCTGGTGGGTCGACTCATTTAGCGGCAACTGCAATTGCAATTCAAAAACAAAAACTAAAACAACAAAAACAAATTAACAAAAAAAAAAACAAAAATTAATAAACGCAGCCGCGGCCAAGGGACTAACACAAATACACGAAAACGTTAATGAGGAGAAATGCGCAGGAAATGCAACAACCCAGAATTGTGGCTGAAAAGTCGACTTAAAAAAAAAAACAAAAACTAAAAAGCCAAAAAGGGGTATTGGGGTTTGCGTTGTTGCTGGCTTTGTTGTTATTGTTTTGCGTGCTGCAGCTGCAGCTGGCAGTCGATAGTTGGCCGCTGTGCATTTGAGCGCAAATGCAGCCGTTTCAACTCTTTCTTATTGCCTCTTTCTTCCCCGCATTGCTTGTAAGATTTGGATTAATTTCGGCGTTGGGCAGCTTGCGGTGCGCACTGTGTGTGTTGTTGTTGTTGTTGTTGCTGCTGTGCGTGCAGTGTGCCCGCCTTTGCGGCTTAACAACTTTTCATAATTGTTGTTGGTTGTTGTTGTTGCTTCAGCTCCTTTTCGAGGATTAAATGCTTTTTTAATTGCTCGACTCTTTCTTTCTTTCCTTCTGACGTTTGCATTCGCTTGGCGCTTGGCTTGCTTGATTTTTATCTATTTTTTTTCTTCGGCAAGTCTGCATTTTGGTTCGATTAATTTGCACTCGAAAGCATTTCAACATTTTTGACATTTACCAGATCAGTTGATTACTGTCAAATTGCACGAGACATTTAAGTTTTATTGCACATGTTTTTGTTTGTAATATTTCTTTACGAAAAAGGTAAGTGGAATGTTCGTAGTGGTTTGAAAAATTTTCATGACATTTGATAAGCACGCAAATAATTTTTTAATGTAACCAGCTGCTTTTTCTTTCCTTTTTTGTGGTATTTATTACCTAATTGGGTTTTTGTGGGAGATTCAATAAAGAAATACTAAGCACTAAAGTGGGGTTCAGAACGACAACGTTCATATATTTCACACATAGGACAGGCTTCGATGGTATAGAATTATCTATGTCTGTGAGCTTCAGTGACACAATCTACAAATTTGACTAATAATTTTTACTGTACAAAATATCTAAGCACATATTACACTGTGCGACAAAAATTAAAAAAAATTTTCACACCGGAAAAATCCATATGGGTGTGAAACTAGAGACGAAACATAGTAATACTGCGTACTCAGTTTTTCATTTCTACATCCTTTGTTCTTTTAAAAGGACTTCAAAATTTTGAAGGGGATAAAAAATAAAAAAATATAAAAATACTTAACCTCGTTAGAATATGGCGACATGTATATCAAATGAAAGAGGCAAGGCTCAAAAATTTAAATAAAATTGATTTTTTATCTATTTGTAAAAAAAGGATATGAAAAAGGTCTTTTGAAAATTTTAATCCTTTATATCCTTAAAATTTTATGTAGAATTTTCTTGAAAAGTAAGTATGTTAAAACCCAAAATCTTTTTGATCATGCGTCAAAATTTCATTATTCTCGCTTCATTAATTTTGTATCTATTTATTATTTAAAATACTTATGCTCAAATAAATTAGAATTTTTGTACTCGTACTTCATTAGAATTGCAGCTTCCGCCTTTTTTTAATAACTGTCGAACTAATAAAGTTAGAGTAATTAAATTTTGACATGTGCTCAAGGAGATTTTGGGTTTTAACATACTTACTTTTCAAGAAAATGCTATATAAATTTTCAAGGATATAATGGATTAACATTTTCAAAGGAATCAAAAAGATCCTTTTTACAAATAGATAAAAAGTCAATTTTATTTAAATTCTTGAGCATTTCCTCTTTCATTTGATTTACATATCGCCATATTCTAACGAGGTTAAGTCTTTTTTACATTTTTTTCTTTTTTATCCCCTTCAAAACTTTGAAGTCCTTTTAAAAGGGCAAAGGATGTAGAAATGAAAAACTTAGTACGCAGTATTACTATATTTGGTCTCTAGTTTCACGCACATATGAATTTTTTCCGGTGTGAAAAATGCTGTCGCACGGTGTTATCTAAGGATATTAGAAAATATTATTTAAGGATGATTTTGTTGCTGCTGCTGTTCTACTTTCTTATAAACTATTTTTAACTTTAACCTAAACTTAATTCATAATTAATAATGAATTTTTTCTTTACACATGTTAAACTTTTATACTTCAATGAAAAATTCTAAAAAAATCTAATAATTCTAATAAAATGCAAACAATCAAGCAACTAGTCCGCATCCTGCTGCAAAATAACGCTACTACTGTATTTTTTGTGCACATTGCACGCTCCTCAAGTGGCAGTAACCTGCAACTGTCACAACACTCCATGTTGTCTTCACTCAACTTGAAGTGGCAGACAGTGTGCTGTCAAATGTTGTAACAGGTAGACGTCACAATAAAGAACTCATAAATTTTATTACGTGCAAATGACAAAAACGACTAAAGGTGTTTCTCAATTTTCGCTTCAGCTTGCGGCCGTTTCAGCCGTTTGTGCGTGAGCGCACAGTAGCTGCCAAGAAAACGTATTGCATAATATTTTAGAAGCAAATGTGTAGCAGGCAATTGCAGCAACATAAAGACGCAACAACAACACCAACAACCACAACAGCAAAGCAAGTATAACGATAGCGAACACGAAAAGGAGTTCACCTTGCAACCGAACGAGCGCACAGCAGATGCAAAAGGACCGATTGAAGAAAAAATAGGACAAACGCCTCAGGTGGCGTTCACTTGGTACAACTTGGTTCGCATGCTGTCTGCGTTGAAGGTTGCCGTGGCAAAATAAAGACAAGAACAACAGCAGCAAAAGCAGCAGTAAAAATATCCTTAGGGAATATTTACGCCACATTGGCGAGAGCGCCGTGCGGCTGCAACTGGGCGGCAAAGTACGAGTAAGCGAAGCTTGCCACATGCAGCATACGGTGACGTTGATTGATTTAGCTGCAAAGGTGTTTGCGTTTGCACTCCTTTTTCATCGCTTGCTGGCAGTCTGACGGTCCTTATGCGGTGTGTGGTTTGTTTGTTAATAAATTAATTAAAAAATACTTTTGCTCCTTGTGCCGTCAGGGCACTTATAATTGAATTAGTCGCTCAACTGGTCACATGCATCTTCTCACCGCAGTGGTGTTGTTGTGTTAGCTGGCTACTGCCTGAAGGCATTGGCCGCTTAATGCTGCGTAATTAGGCTTTGCTGCGTTATCCTTGTGACAAGTTCATTGTTGAATTGTAGTCCGAGCCTTAGTTGTCTTTAGTATATATTGAAATATTTTAAAGCTTTTCTTTTTAAATATTTTCTATGCAGCCTATAGGACAAAAGACTTAAGAAACGAACTGAAATATTTTGCATTCTCTACTGTTTAGAGTTGAGCAGCAAACTGAGATATTTATAGCCTCTACTCCCCTCAGTTTTTTAGTTTGCTATCTACAAGACAAAAGACTTAAGCCACAAACTCGAAAAGCGAACATTTTTACGTTCATAATTTTAATTAATATTAGTTTGCTATCTACAAGACAAAAGACTTAAGCCACAAACTTGAAAAGCGAACATTTTAACGTTCATAATTTTAATTAAGCAAAAATTGCCTAAAACATGCATTTTCCATAATTTTTCTCCTCCCCTGCTGTGCTTCTGCAGTGTTTATACCGGATATCCGCAATTTTTTCATGCCTCTTCATATTTCTTATGCCATGCACGTGACTCTCTTGCGCCACAACCGTTGACTTTAACAAGTAACATCCTTAAGTCCGTAAGTATCCTTGCTCGATTTTTTCCGCTTACAATTTGTTGCCGATTAACATAATAAGTGTCGAAGTAAGAGTTTGGTAACCGGATATGTTGTTTGTTTGGCTGTAATCGAGCGTTAAATTGAGTTTTTGCAATATTTTTTTTTCGTTTTAAAGGAATTGTTTTGCAATTTTTTTCTATGCAAAGGAAGTTTATAAATGCTATGAAAAAGGAAGAAAATAATTTCAAAATAAGTTTTTTGAATATGATGACTCAGCTAAAGTCCTCACATTTGAAGCCAGCTAACAGTTTTAACATAAATTCAAATCAAACCAAAAATTCTTCAACAGGAATAAGGAAACCAACGCTCAACAAAGACGATTGAAAGGTTGTTTAGGAGTCATCTGTGTCTGTGTGAAGCCAATAAGATTAGATGACATTTGCATGAAGTAAATTTACTTGATCGTCCTACGAGCTCAAAACCGTTGCTTAGAACAACCCAGATCCTAAGTCCCAGGACCTGTGCAAGCGAGAACAAAGGTCGAGATTGGGTGAAGGTAATTTTTTAGGATGAAGCGAAGTGGGCTTCCCTTTGGAGCAGCCACTTCTACCAACCTTTGATCATTGACACTGGATAAAATTTGCTATAACAATTCTAACAAATTGCTTTTATGAAGACCAACACTCAGCTGCTGAAAATTAGCTGCATTTCCTTTAAATATTTTTGAACAAGACCAACGCTGCAGCTGAAAATCTATAGAACTCAATAAGACATACAAGAATAATCAACTCTCTAATAGCATTAAAGGAAATTCAAAGCAAGAGAAACAATAGCAACAGCCCAACAAAGAAACACAGATAAAGATGTATCAGGTGAAATGGCCTTTTGTTCAGTCTAATAAAAAACGAAACAATGGCACCAAAGTTGACACCTTTAACGCTCAATTGTTTGGAAAATCCATGTGAACAGCATTCGAAACACACAAATGCTTCACTTTATACGAGTACAAGTAAAAAGTTTGAAAAGGAACAAAACACTGAAAGAGAACAACACAATGCCACAATATTAAAATTAACTGAAGGTCAGGTATGGCTGTTTCAGTTGTGCTCAGCATTGGGCTATGAAATTTCTATGCAGGTGCAAAATATAAAAATTTCTCATGTTACTTTGAAAATGCGTTCCTATATTAAACATATAATTTTTTCTTAAAAAATATATGCGAAAAACTATTTACAATGATTTCTTTTAGAAGACCGTTAGTTATTTTTCAAATTCACGTTATATTTCAAACACTTATTTCTGAAATGGAAATTGCAATGGAATTCTTGTGCCAATGACGTTCAGTGCTTTCCAGCCAATACCAAACAAAAGACTTGAGCAACAAACTTCATGTTGAGTGCCGCCGAGGGCAGCCGCTCTAATGCGTCAATATGTTTTTTTTATTGAGCTTGTAAGTGTTTGATGCTACACTACATTGCAATTAGAAAAACCGCTAAGAGTTAATTTCGGCGCTGCCATAAAAATAGTACAATGAAGAAAAAAAATATTATTAAAGTACAGTGGGAATGAGTTGAAATTAAAATTCCGCAAAGTGTTGCTGCCCTCTGCGCACCTGACCTCATCAAACAGCAGAAAAACATCATCCTTCGGAAAGAAAAAAACAAAAATAACGACAAGTGAGAAATTTCTCGCAACTCACAGCAATAATAAAGTTTTCCCCCCCTCCCCACCAAAAAAGAAAGCAACAAAAAACCGTAGATGCTCCCAACTCTCACTGCGACCATAATTAACACTTTTGACAGCTGGACTTTCAAAACACTTGGAACGCAGTCAAACTGCGCTGAACCCAACTGTAGCCGAGTGAGACGAACATTTGGAGCACAACAACGCACACATCAATGGTGGAAATGAGGGTAGCTCAATGTTGTTGTTATTGTTATTGTAGATGTTGCTGTCGTTACAGCGGCAAAGTGTCAATGCGCAGCAGATGAACAAGATTGGCAGCCCCGCGCTGACACGACAATAATAACAACAACTAAGCCAATGCCGACAAAAGTTCAGGTTGAAAAAGTTTTCTCATAAGGTGCAAAAAAATAAAAAAAGCAATACAGTGAACGCGGCTAAACAAGTCAAAGGAAAGCCATACGAAAACATTCGGCATCATAAAAATAAAAATTAAAAATTAAGACATTGTTAACAACAGTAACAACAACAACAACAACAACATGAACATTTACACTTACACCAGCCACAAAAGGCAGCCGTTCGACATAAGCCAGTTGAAGCTGTTGTCAGTTGCCCTTCGCCTCGACCCCCCCTTCAATCTGTTCCCTTCCAGCAATCGTTGCCACGGTGGCCTTCCTCACTCTTTCTCCTCGCCTCTAATGCGCGTTTTCTTTTGGTAGACATTTTTTTGATATTCCTGCCAGCAAATGTTGGCAGCCACATTTGGCTGGATGCTGTTAATTAGTTTTGCTGCTGCCAAATGAAACACGTGCAACATTTGACCGCAGTAGCGGTACACTTTTTATTGGCCCACTGCTTGTTAAGCTTTCTTGGGTTTTGTTGTTGCCAAAATTGTTATTGTCTGGCGGCAGCTTGTGAATGAAGATGGCGCTGGCATTGATGCTGTGGTTTCTGGTGTTTGTGCTTGTGTTGTGCTCGTTTTTGATGAGCATTGTTGGTAACTTAATTTGTTACTGTTGACGGTTTTCTTTGACGAGTCAGGCATTCTTGCTGCTAATTTGAAACATAGTCTAAAGTACAATGGGCTACTTATCCTGACGAAAAAAAGGTGCATGTTTTTCAACATCAAAGATAACGCCTTGAAATTCCATATTTTCCGACTTTGAGGTCCAATTGCCGCGGATTTTTAAAACTTATACAAATAAATTACATTGGAAAAGAAGCCGTGAGGTGTTGAAAATTACACAAAGAGAAAATCATGTCAACTGGTTTGTTGGTTTAGAAATTACAATCGAAAACGTGAAAAAAGTCAGGGAAAATTCGAAAAAGTGACACGCCAATTTTTTGCGAAAACGTAAACTAAGTTTTAAAAACGGTTTGCGGATTCGAAATCAGCCAAATTACTCTAGAACTGATGTCAAAATTCAATTCAATCGAATTCAATTATATTCATTCCAACTCAATTATTAAATTCAACTCAATTCAGTTAAATGAAATTAATTTCAATTCAATTACACTCAATTCAATGCAATTCAATGCGTGACGAGTCCCATCAAGTCGCGCGCGCTTGACTTGCGGTGGAAATTTTTTTCTATCTTATGATCTAATTAAGTCTCCACTTTTTTGAAATATGCGTTTTGTAGGTAATAACATTGCGAAAATAGCAGTATTTTTTTCAATAAAATTGATTTTGGGGAACATCATCAAAAAATTGTTTAAACAATCAAATTGTTAATATACTTTTTTTATTAAAAATAAAAAAAATTTTAAAACATATTCCTCTAAAGTGCATACAATAAGCTAAAAAACGGTTTTGAAATTGTGTCGATAAGATAAGCCGAACCGGAGATATTGAATTTTAAACATGTTAGAATCTAGCAAAATACGCGTAACTTTCAAAATTTTAAATAATTATATAAAGAAAAAAAATTTTTTTCGAATAAATTCTGATATACGTGTCGGTTAATTTTATGCCCAGAAGTGAAAAAAAAATTTTGGGATGAATATAAATTATGGGGTCAAAAAAGTTGTTCGGTTTGTAAAAGAATGACCCATATGTCAAATTTCATTTTCATTTACGTAAACCACGTTTCACCTGAACCTTTTGCCTTAATTCAACACATCATGTCCTCTCCTTAATTTTAAATTTCTTAGTAAATAAAATCACCGAAATTAAATAATTGCTCCCATTAATGCATACAATGAACGCTTTTATTAGGGAAATGCAGCACTCAGCTGGCAACGTGTGCGTGCGTCAGTCTGCAGTTCCCAACATAAGTTAACCGTCAGTACGCCGGCGCGTCCGAATGGCTTTAATTCAATTACGAAAAATTAAGTAATCATTAGCTTTGCTGTTGCGCGTGCGCACTCAACGCCAGCAGAACCACACGTCAGTTCAACATACGCCACGCGCAGTTGCGTGTGGGCCCAACTGCCGGCAACGCAACCGCCCGAAAGACACATAACAACGCCACAGCAACAGCAAATTCGTTGGGAGTCGCAGCAGTGGCCGCCGCTCAATGACTCAATTATGCTGTTATTGTTTCAAGTTTTAATGATATGGTCGCTGTTGAATTTTTTCCGCTCTACAATGTGCTGTTTCGCTTTGTTTTTATTTTTTTAATTTTCTGTTTTTGTAAAAATTTCTTTTGGGCCACACCGTTGAACTCATCTAACTAATTGCGTGCGCTCGCATAAAAATTTACATTTCGCGCGTAATTGCCAAAATTCGGCGCGACGGGGGGTCGTTCGGCGCACCACTGCGGGTCGCCGCCGAACTCTAGGCGCACTTAATTACCACTTGGGGGGCAGTGGCTGCTGCTTTGTGAATTTGCTTAATTTGCAAACAATTAAAGCGAAATGTGCGCGCCGCAACCTTTTATAGGCTTCATAATTTTATGAAGACGATTTCGATGCGCCAGTGACCAGCTGAATCATAATTTTAATTGGTTTAAATAAGCCCACTGTGTCTGGTTATCTATTAATTAAAAGTTATTTAAGCTCGCTTATTATGTGCTAGCAATTTGTTAGAGCACACAACAAAAGACTTAAGTAACGAACTTGAAGGTGCTCATTGCTCTGTTTGGGGAGAATTAGGAGCTCACTTGTGGCAAATTTATTAAGATAATCATTTTTAAATTGCTTGCTTAATATGAACAGTCGTTGTTGTTGTTGTTAAAAACAATGAATGCGGTGTGACTCGAGGGTACATACAACTTTCTATAGATTGGAAGTAGAGGTCAATGAGGGCACTAAATTCACTAAGATTATGCAAAATTTCACCAAAAAAATGACCGTTTGTCAGACGGGACAACTAAGCAATTCTGGTAAGGATGAACCTTTGAGGGAGTTAACCGTAGACTGTATGATGATTCGAAGATTACTAGACATCCGCACACATTGCGTGAGAGCGTCATGCTTCAGCTGGTAGACAACTATTCATAAAATGTATAGAGTTATGTTTATTAGTCATATAAATCTACTCGAGATCACGCCTGGCAGTCATTAGGAGGTAGGTCAAGGGTCTTGGCATAGGCATGAAATCTATGAGAACAAAAAGAGACCCACTATGTGGTCTGATTCGGCAAATCCGAACAAGCGTATTTTCTAGAAGGTAAGAAACCCAGCGCGCTGGAAAAAAAGGGTCTAGTTCTAATTCGTTCTCCTTCCTCCTACTTAAAGTGGACGAGATGAATATTTGGCAGATATGCTGTTACTAACCTCAGAGTTTGTAGTTCTCAAAAATATTGGGTTTTCAGTTTATTAAAACTTACAGCTATTGTTGAAAGACCAATAATTTCGGTTATTTATAGTCGAACTCGTTAAAATCTGTTTACGAATAAAGAAATAAACATCAAGTATTGATTTTTTCAATAATCTGAAAACTTCGTTTAACGTAAACTTCTTTTTTAGGGTATTTTTAGGTTTTCAATGCAAAAGTGGAGCCTGGCTTCTCAATGTAAGACAGATATGTCAAGTTATCTGAAAAATGAGCAAACTTTCATCAGCAAAATTAGAACAAATCAAAATCAAAAATCAAAACACGGATATTTGGAAATTTTCTTTTTTAAAATGTTTAAGAAATTAAAGCAGACATTAAAAATTTTTAAAAAAAATAAGCAAATAGCTCCAAAAGAAAATAGAGAAAATGTATGAAATCAAAAAAAATAAAATTTAAACAGAACAACATAAAGTTTTACAAAAAGTCACCAAAACTCTGCAGCAAAAATTAGACCAAACTCAAGAAATCAAAAAAAAATTTTTAATGTATAATTTTCTTTCATAAAATGTAAATAAACTGCAACAAAATTAGATTTAGAAATAATAAAAAATATTTGTATTGTATAATTTTCTTTCATAAAATGTTAAAAAATGGAACAAAATCAGATTTAGAAAATTTTTTTAAGATATCAGCAAATATTTGCGACAAAAAAAAAGGAATGATATAGTCAATTCTTTTTTAATTTTTGTAAAATTGATTGCAACCAACTAAAGTTATTCGAAAAATCAACAAATATCTGCAACAAAACTTATAAATAACCTAAACAAAATTAACAAGAATCTGATGCTGAAAAATTTTCTTCTGTAAAATGTTTAAAAAATTGGGTTAAAACCATTTAAAGTTTTTCGAAAAATAAACAATTATTTGTAAAAAAAAACAGTATTAAGTCATAAAATCAACAAAACAAAAATCTGATGATGTAAAGTTCTTCTATTATATGATGATGAAATTTGTAATAAAATTACTTCTAGTTTTTAAAAATCAACAAATATCTGCAACCAAAATTAGTATAAACTCAAATAGTCAAAAAATCTGATGATGGAAAATGTCCCCCTTTAAAATGTTTAAATATTTGTAATAGAATCACTTCAAGTTTTTTAAAATCAACAAATATCTGCTGCAAAAATTATAACAAACTCCAAAAGTCAACAAGAATCTAATGCTGGAAAATTGTCTACTATTACTTAAATGTTGAATCAAAAAAATATCTGTACAAATAATTATAACAGACTAAAAAATTAATTTTGGAAAATTTTCTTTTCTAAAATGTTTAACAAATTAAAGCAAAACCATTAAAAATGATTTTAAAAATAAAAGAAAAATAAATTAGAATAAATTCATGAAATCAACAAAAATCTGATATTGGAAAATTGTTTGTTGTTCAAAAAATCAACAAAAATCGAATGATGGGTAATTTTATTCTCTAAAATTTTCAAAAATTTGTAAAAGAATCAATTAAAGTTTTTCAAAAATCAACAAATATCTACAGCAAAAATTATAACAAACTCAAAAACAAGAATAAACAAGAATCGAATGCTGGAAAATTGTCTTCTGTTAAATATTTAATGTTTCTATCCAGGCAAAGTTTTTCGAAAAATCTGCAATATCTGTACAAAAACTTATAAAAAACGCAAAAAATCAATTTTAGGAGATTTTCTTTTTTAAAATGTTTAAAAACTAAAAAAAAAACACTTAAAGTTAAGAATGTTAAGTTAAGTTAAGTTTTAAGAATGAACTTAAAAAGTCAAAAACAACCTGGTATAAGGTCATTTTCTTCTCTAAAATGTTTACAAATTTTGAATAAGATTACTTCAAGTTTCTTAGAGGAAAAATATTTGGAAAAAATTCAGAATAAACTCAAAAAATTAACAAAAATATGATATAAGGAAATTTACTTCTTAAAAATTTTTACAAATTTGGAATGACAATTCTGCTTTCTCAGATTAAAATATATGTGTAAACAATTGAGAATAAACTAAAAAAAATCAACAAAAATCTTTTTTTGAAAAACTTTCTTCTGTAAAAATTTGAAAAATTGGAAAAGAAGCACCTAAAGCCAACATGAATGATTGAAAAACTTTCTGGTATACAAAGTTGAATACATTTAAGAACCAATTATATTAGCTGTAATAAAAAATGTTCACTTCAAGCAAAATGTTCAAACTTATACACATTCGCAATTGCTTCATTATTTCAGCAACCTTCAACCGTCTGCCAGCTGAATGCGTCGCCAGACAATGTCAGCGCCCGTGGAGCCAACAATGTCGAGATATTCATTATTTTCGTCTAACTGCTGTGCGCCAACAATTGAAGAAAAGTCTGTTTGTTTGTATAGTGCATGCAATATATATTTACAACATTTACAACAACAACAACGGCAGCAAGCAACAATATCTTTTTGTGTGAATTTACAACATTCCACGAAAGCGCAGAAGTCATGCTGCGTTTACGGGCAAAAGCAATTTTTCATATTTCCGTTCACGCCACGGTGTGGCTGCTGCTTCTTCAGCAGCAGACATATTCACACATAGAAGTCTATATATGTTATGTAAGTACACGGGTAAAAATAATTCATAAAAATCTTATGAACAGCGTTCATAAACCTCTATTTTGAACTTTTTATGAAAAATGCATACATTTTTTGATTCTTTTCATAAAATTTATGAAACAGTTCATACATGTTTATGAACGCGTTCATAAAATTTGTGAAACTTCGTTCATAAACCATTTCTTAAAAGCCGAATCTCACATTTTTGGTTCGGGTACGAGCCGAGCGGCCAGGCTACCTTTATTTTGAACTTTTTATGAAACATTCATAAATTTTTTTATTTTTTTCATAAACTTTATGAATCAGTTTTTGAACACGTTCATAAAGTTTCTGAAATTCGTTCCTAAACCATTCGTTCGGCCACGCCGAATCCGAATGGCGATTGGCAGTTTTTTCTTTCACACTTGGTGCGATTCTTGTAATTCTCATCTGCTTTATGTGGTTAGCGATATAAGTAGATGAGCGTCTAGCGCCTTGGTATGAGAAGCCAGCGCGCTACCCGAGATATGTAAGCGAGACAGGTAAGTCGAATTCAATTAAATAAATTCTTTATATTATTTTATTTATTTTTATATTATTTCATTGCTATTAATTGTCAATTTCTTTTTAGCAGTCAAAGATGCGGGTGGCGGCCATATGCTGCTGTTATAAAACGAAAATTTATTGAATTTATATATCATTATTAAAAAATTAATTATTCATATTTATAATTAATAAACAAAATATACCAATGTTTTCAATTTTTAGGGATTTTGAATTTCAGGAATTTTTCTTATGAAAAAATCAAATATTTTATGAATTTCGATCATAAACGTTTGGGTTTATGAACAAGGCTTATGAAAGCGTTCATAGGGTTTATGAACGCATTCATGAGCGTTCGGGTCACCCGAAGGCTTATGAAAGCGTTCATAAACTTTTGTGAATACATTCATAATTTTTATGAACGCATTCATGAGCGTTCGGGTTACCCGAAGGTTTATGAATGCATTCATAAACTTTTTATGAACGCGTTCACTGGTTCAAAAACTATGAATATGTTCATAAAGTTTATGCAAAAATTCACAAATTTTTTGAACGTTTTTCGTTCCGTGTATGTAGGTAGCGCGTACGGTAGCGAAATGCAGTTGACTTTTGTGCTTGCCAGCAATGTTTGTAAACATCTCGCTCACATAATGTCACAGGCGCATACAAAAGTGAACAACAACAACAACTAACAACAATAGCAACAAATATTGTTATAGACGCAGATCTGTTGGTATGTTAGCGCATTTACACGCCACAGCCTGTTGCTGGCCCGTTGGAAAGTGTCAACTATTGCCGCGCCACTGTTGGCCTTTTTTCATATTTTTATGATATCTGCGCTCGACCGTTTGTGCCATGGTGCGGTGTGACATTTATCTGATTTAGTAAAGTCATGCAATTGCCATGAATTATGGTGATGATGCGTTAGAATGTGTAAAATACAAATATTTGTTGTGTTTCTTAGTTATTGCCATTTTTCGAGCCCATGCAAAATCGCTGCGAATGGAAAATGTTGCAGGAACAAAAATAAAAACAAAAAAAATTAATACAAAATACAAAAAAATTATAGTAAAAATATATAAATAAAATAAAAGCTGCCAGAAGGAGTTCGAATATAGCAAATGTGACGCTGAACCGCAGTCACACAACAACAAAAGACTTAAGCAACAAACTTGCGTTCTTGGCTGAGGCAGACAACTCCAATGCAGCGCGACTTGCAGCTGCATTGCAATGAGGAAGAAGTTTGTTGTTGTTTTTTAATAAATTTGTTGTTGTTTTTTCTTTAAAGCCTCTCAACTATAAAAAATGTGACTGCCGCCACCACTCAAATATTTCCCACCTCATGAATTCGTTGCCTTCAACACACTCACACACACATAAGCACACAAAAAGAATCCAAATTACAACAGACACGAATATCTTTCGCCCAAACTTGACTCGCATTTGCATTTTTAATTTCAATTTTAATTTTGCCAATTCCGTAGATGTCTGACCAACACCGGCGCACTTAGCCATTCCCAAGCGGACGATTTGGTCTAATAAGCAAAAGTTGCATGCGGGCCAATTAAAAGCCAATAAAAAACAACCGCAAAACCACTAATGAATTTTCGGCTGAAATTTTGTGCATTAATTTCATAGAAAGTGCAACGTTACACGCGAGCAACAACAAACAATTCCAATGTTGCGGCGGTAATGTGCAAAGTGCAGCCAGCCTGTAACTTGTGTGCAATTTCTGCAACATTGAGCGCATTTTTGTTGCTGCTGATTGAGTGACTGACTGACTGCCGAAAGAGACAATAAAAATGCTTAACATAAAGAACAACAACAACACTGCCAACACACCAGCGGCAATTTAAGGCCGTGACGTCGTTGCGCGTCCTGCGGGCCATTACGCTGCGCACACGCGCGACTTTCAACTTAATTACACATTATTAAGTGGGGTGGCATGCAGCAACAACAAGAAAAGCAGCAACAACATAGTACACTTTCTTTGGCAATGCGTAAATATTCGGCGCAGCAAGTTGGCGTTGAGACTAATGAAAAATTTGCACTACAAGCAGAAGAAGAACAAACATCACAAGGACAACTGCCAAAGAAACAGCACATAACTCTTGTTGTTGTCGTTTTATGACAACTCTGCACTGGATATATAACGGTAAATTTCAATTTTATGAACAACGCGCACTGCCAGCCACCGTCGAGCAACACGCACGCACGCTCACAGAACGGGTGGCAAGTGTAACTGTCATGGGACATGGACGCAGACGGCTGCAGTGCGCATGTGTGCGTGTGTGTGTATGTGTGGTTGTGGGTTCCTCATAAATTACTGACATGAAACTGAAATGCTTCAAAATTTCGGCGGCCGCTGCTTTAATTCCACGACAATTCTGCATTTTTGTTATTGTAAATGTTTTTTATTGGCATTGCCAGCGTTGCAGCCTGTTGCACAGGCGGAGCAGTAATAACAACAACACTTGAGCATTGGTGCAATTAATGCGCACGGCGAAAGCACTCGGCGCACACCGCACAAGTTAAGTCATTAGCATTAACACGAAAATGCCAAATTAATAAAAATGCCAGGCAAATGTGAATGTGTCAGTCCTGTTGGCGGCCAATGGCAGTGCCAGAGTGTTGTCGTTTGGTAACGATGCGACTTTGGGCATTGCCATTGGCATTGGCACAGCAGCAGCATAAATTAATTGTTTATGTTCTTCTTTTTATTATGTGCGGTTTCTTTTTAAAGGTAGTTTTAATTATATTTTATGTCTGTTTATTTTTCGTGCAAAAATATAAAATATTAAATTAATTTTTAGGGCGACCACCAAGCACTCGTTGAGGAGGAATCAAAGTGGTATCAAGCCAGAGTTGAAGGTGTGTATGTCGACTTAGTAAGGTTACTTACTACTAACTTCCTAAATACTTACTAACTTAGGTTAGTAAGCTGACTTTTCAGACCCTGTTGGGTCCCTAGCGGTACCAGTTCGAACTTCTTAGTGGTGCGAATTGACATAAAAGTAATCGGTGAGAATGTGAGTGGGGTGGGTTATAGTAAGTAATAAGTATGTCGCCTCGATCAGCACAAAAATGCTTTTCTCGTAGCGGCTGTGACTCACTAGAAACGGATCAAATTTTTAAAAATGCGTAAATAATAACAGCAGAGACAATAAGAAGGACTAAGGTAGAGACTAAGGAAACCTTTACAAGTTCAAGTCATTTCAATTAGGACTGTGGAAAGTTAACCCCAAAACGAGATATATAAAGCTTATTCCCCTCAATTTAATCAACTCTCAAATCTTCTAACATCTTCTTTGTACTTATGTATTTTTGTTCTTTCGTGTCTCCTAACTTTCTGTACTGGACCTTTTCTAATACATTTTCGATTCATTGGTTTTCAGTTTCCGTTTTCACTATGCATTTCCTAATCTCTTCTTAATTGCTTCTTTCGTCCTCTCCTTTTACTTTCCACATCATGATTGGTCAAACAACCACTGACAGGTCTGCCTGCCGCAACCTTTGCCTTCAAGGTTTTCTATCTCTCGCTGAGATTCTTCAAGTTCTGATTCCCAACTAGGTTACAGATTCGTCAACATCATAAATCAAGTGAACTGACGAATCCTTAGATGCCCTCTGGTTCTTCGTCCATGGCACTTTCCACGAACTATTTATTAATTAATTAATTATAGGTACAGTTCGCTCTTAATATATGCTCGACCCACTTTACTTTGTTGCCTTTCATGGTCGACATGAATGGACCTTGAGAGGCAAAAAAGCATTTTTCTTCCTCACATCTCATTAAAACTTGAAAGATCGCAAGTTTCCCATATCTACAAAGACCGCATATTATATCCGCTGATATATCGAAAAGTACACACCGGATTTGGCTAACTGTAATTGTTGAACGCTAATTGTAGAACCAATTGTGGAACCCAATAAAGAAATAAAAGTCATCAAAGCAAAAGGTGATGGAAATACTAAAGAAAATACAGATAATTAAAAATTAAAGACAGTCAAAAAAGAGAAAGGAGCTATAGTCTTTCTAGTGTTGACAGCCTTCGGTGATAGTCCTCTAGCACTGTTTTCTGGGCGTTTTTCAAACGTTCTTCGTTTGAATTTCTTCCCACATAGAACTTCTTTTCACAGTAAACTGACAAATTATATCAGTGAACAGGTGAAAGTCGAGATGCTTTCATCTTCATATTCCATCCATCCATTGGATCTTAATTTTCAATCTTTCTTTACCATCCCAATTATTACTCGTAGTATCCAACTCTCGAAAGTGAGTAGTTAGTTTCGCTCATAACTTTTACTTAAAGTCCGTGTTTCGCTCTCATAAGTCAGATAAGTGTGGCATAAAAGAAAATCTTTGTCTTTCGGTTCAGAAGTGGAATTTTTACTTTAATTAGCGCATTTTTCCACCTTCCTTCAAGCACTTTTCTTCAATCATATTCTTTTCATCAACCCATAGTTGATTTTTCCATCTTCATGCAATAAAATTTTTAATCCAAATGCTGACCAGATAAGAACAATAAGAAAAGAAGGAGAAAGCATTCTCAAGGATCACTACTACAACTCATAAAGGGATCTCCATCTAGCATCAATAAGGACCCAATAAGGATCGATGTGTGGCCAACTGAAAATCATGGTTACTTTTCTGAAGGACTACTGTATGATAGCTAATCATATCTAAAGGTTGGAACTGTTTTCTAAGTATTTTTGAAGGAGTCGCATGAACAAAGTGGTGGATGAAAATATAGTTTATTCTCTATGCTCGTTATGATAAAGAAGGACTCACTTGAGTACTCCTTCTAGAGGATCCAACCATTAGGACTACTCACAGTCTATTCAACTTTATTTGAAGTTCCAACGGGTTGTGCATGTAAGTGGATCTGAGTCCGAAAAAAGGTTTAAGTTAGCTCCTCTCGCAGCCACTTTTGGCTACCTGCCTATACCTAACCATAGGTTTAAGATCATTTAGAAGGTTTTAATAAAACTTGAATAGTTGTGAAGTAAACGCGTTGGTTTGTCTTAGTTTGGTGCAGCCACATCTTTCGATTTCCCGGAATATGTCTTTCTTTTGAATGCATACAACTTTTTATTTTTAGATAAGATAGATTCGATTATTATTAGATATATTGGTTATAGTGGCGCATACAGGGGGTAGAGGGTTTGGGGGTTCAACCCCCAAATACAAAATTGGGCTCAATAGATGTCCTCAACCCCCCCAAAATTAAATCCTGTGTGCTCCACTGATTAGTTAGATATATTTTTTGTAGGATTTTCCTATGTTGAAGACATTTCTTTGCATTGATAAAAAACATTTTTTTTTTAAATATTTTTTGTTTCGTCAATGTGTTCTGACTGAGGATTAACGGTTTATGGTTGTCCCTATAAATGCTTTTTTTTTAATTTTGTATTAATTATTTTCTTAGGTTTCGTTATTTTCTGTATTGTTTCTACACCAAAAGACAATTCACATAAAAATCTCACACTAGTTTCAATATTGTTCGAAAGACTTTTCACATCCATACTGAAGTCTCTCATCAGTCTCTTAGAGGCTACGCAATTAGTTATGCGTTCCTTGAATCAATAATGACAAACATTAAAATTGCAATGCACCAAAATGTATGCAATTGCAATGGTTGCGGTTCAAAGTAAACAAAAACAACTTAACGGACCACAACAAATTTTGTACACTGAAAATTTACTTTACTTTCCTTTTGGTTGCAATTATGCACAGTGCTCGATAGTCGACACAATGTCACACGGCATTGTTTGTGTTGGTCAGTTTGTTGCTTTTTGTTTTTGCACATTAAATGCATCAATGAAAACATGAACACGAGCAATTTTTACGCAAATTACATGTTGCACAAACATGCGCAACGCAACAATGTCAGAACTGTAGTGACAGAAGAAGAAGAAGAAGCAGCAGCCGCGACCACTAAACAATCTGTGCGCCACTCGAAACCGGCGAGTCGGCGCACGAATGAACGTTCCGGCAGGCGTGCACAATTCAAAAATAATTGCACACTTAGGCGTTGCAATATTTTCGCACCTTTCAAGTGGAAGTTGCAATAACAACAACAACAAGAACATCAACAATAATAACGGTGGCAAAACGAAATATTCAAGTGAGGGGAATAAAAAAATGAATGGAAAATTAAAACAAATTTCGTGAAGTGTGAACATCAGCAACAATGGCCAGCGATGGGCAACAATTGCAAGACGATGGAAAAAATAACAACAACAAGAATAATGTACAATGATGTGACGCATGAGAGTGTGGACGCGCGCGCGCGCGCCTGAGAAACCAACGCACAGAACAAAAGCAAAACCGAGGAACGCTGAACGAGAAAAATGGGACACACGACTGGGATGAATGGACGAGTGGATGGTGGCTGATTGATTGTTGTTGGCCAGGGTGTGTGCAGCCGCATAACACAACCTCATGTTGCATAAACAGCAACGCGGCGGTGGCGCTGATAAAACAAACGTTTGCATTGCGTGACACAGCTGCCGGGCGCAACTGGACAGCGCTACGTGCGAGCTGCCGGTTAGTCGAGACCATTGGCGCGAGCAGCGTTTAGCCAACGCATGTCGTCGATGATGGCTGCTCGCGTTGATTGTTGCAGGCGCACAGTGACGACACTTTCTTTTCAACGCAAACACGCCTTAGAAATTGCTGACCAACACAGGCAGCGAAATTCTTACGGCGAAAGTGCCAGCACTTAATTTATGAGCAGAATGAAGAAGAAGAAGAAGAGAAGCTGCAATTCGCAGCTGTCTGAAGAGCAAGAAAAATTAAAATAGTTGAAGAAAAAGTTGGCATATTATGAGGGGTGCTTTAGGCTGCAAGTGGTCAGGAGTCAGGAGTCCTCAGGAAATGTATTGGAGGATATAAAGTTTTACTATAGAATAAAGTTTCATATTGAACTAGCAGAACTAGCAAGTTTGAAGTCAATGGGCCCAATAAATCAATTCTCCACATAACACTGTATGGGCAGTGCCACGCCCCTTTTATATAATGCCCAATTCATTCCTTCAATCAATAGGTGCGACCCAGTTTCATTGATGTGCGACTTAGAGTTCCAAAGTTACGCGGAAAATTTCAGTCACAAAAAAATTTGCCACGCCCCTTGTCCAACGCCCATAAAATTTCACAAGTAGATTTACACATCTATAGGATGACGGTATAGAAAATTTCAATGCTGTCCAACTTATAATTCCGTAGCTATTCTACATTAAAAATTTGGATTGTATGGGCGGTGCCATGCCCCCTCGTCCAATACTCACCTCATTGCCCCTGTCAAAGGACATTCTAAATCGTAAGTCTGTGATAAATATTATTGATGTGTGACCTGTAGTTCCAAAGTTATTCATTTTCATTTCATTCACACATTTGGGTCTCTTGAAAAGTGCCACGCCCCTTGTCAAACCCGTATGAAAATTTACCAGAAAAACTAAACAGTGGCCTGTAACAAATTTCAATGCTGTCTGACTTGTAATTCCGAAGGCATTCCATATTGTAAATTTAGGTTATATGGGAGGTGCCACGCCCACCTGTCGGGTCGAATTCGCATTATGTGGATCACCAAGATTTAGTCAAGACGAACATTCCGTGAAAGATTCACCTTAATCGGCCTTCTAGTTTTTGAGTTTTAATGTCGTGTGACCAACAAACAAACAAACAAACAGATATTCATTTTTCAGAAAATTTTTTTTATATACTTGTAGTATATGTAGATAAATCTCTTTTATTTATTTTCCTCGACTATTATTAGTACTATTACTATTATTATTACTACTATTATTATTATTATTGTTGTTGTTTAATAGCCTTAAAGCACCAGACCAGTGGTGATCTTTTGCGCCAACCTTGGTTTAACCCTCTTGATAGGGGCTTCTCAATAGTTTAAGCATTCTCCGGGGTTCTAGGTAGCTACAACTGGTTGGCCACACATCGATCCTTTTTGGATCCTTAGCGATGCCAGATGCAGATCGCTTTATGAGTACTAGTAGTCATCCGTGAGAATACGAGTGCTTTGGGAAAACTTCAGCAGACGCTTCGGGCCAAACCAGTCCGACGAACTCGGGTGCCCCTAAGACTGCCAAACGTTGTTTGGAGATGGCGCCGCAGAAGCAGAGGACATGTTCTAATGTCTCCAGAGCTTCGTCTTCCCCGTTCACATTCTGCAAATTTTTCTGTCTGTCAAATCCATTCTATGTGCATGAAACCATTAGTAGGAAGTGCCCTGTTAACACTGGAAAGACCGCAAGTTTTTCATACCTACAAAGACTACATATTATATCCGCTGATATCTCGATAAGTACACATCGGATTTGGCTAATTGTAAATGTAAATCCCGCCAAACACAAAAATTGCTGGTACAAACTATGGTTTCGAATGGTATTCGGCTCATAAGTTGTACGCAACCACCCCAAACAAAAATCCTGTGTGCGCCACTGAACTGGAGGAAACTTTTTCAGCTTAGTGCATCTACATCTTTAGAAGTTTCTTGATTGCATTTCCTGCAGACATTCGAAGAGATAATTCCAATTCTATTAGAGAACCCTAGAGAACAGTGACCAGTCCGGTATGCAGTGAGCATGTAGAGGTTCCCTTCTTTAGCATGAGTAGTTTTCTGTATACTCTTTCTTCTGTCTGGGTTTAAGAATCGTTTTGCTTGGCGTAATTTCATACTGTGGGTTCATGGCTCGGCAAATATTTGTTCTACCCAGTTTCTTAGTCATTCTCGTATGTGTCCTTTGGGAAGTTCACATCTCAGTAGGACAATTAGCACAGAAGGAGCTGTTTTGGTGCGACCTTCTTATTTTGTGTTGATATTGGTAGATATTTTAAATTCACTTTGTGAGTTCCAGGAAGTGTAGAACCTTTCTGATCTCCATAGTAAAAATTGTTCTGACATTCTTTTTGAAAATGTTCTTCCACGAAGAGTGTCGCGAGCAAGCGAAACCTGCTCCTTGCTAAACCCGGCCATATAGAAAGAAAGTGGGTCAATATCTCGCTTTGATTTTCCTCCACACAACTGCGACAATGATTGTTAAAGGGTATTTGCAACCGTGCGCGTGTTCTCCCACCAGCCAATAACCCATAAGAACCGTAGTGAATTTTGCAAAATTCCTTCGATGTAGTTGCTTAGTCCTATTCAGGGCGCATGACCATGACCCCAATAACCCATAAGAACCGCAGTGAGTTTTGTGATATTCCCTCGAAGTAGTTGTTTAGTCTTTCAGGGCTCGCTTTGGTCATGTTTTCCATGATGTGCTGCAGATAGACAGTTTGCTGGATCCTTCGTTAGGACGAAACAAAAAGTGGCCATGTATGTTGCTTCTTCGCCCGCTGAGCGTGAATAGTTACCGTCTTAGCGTCGGTAATGTCTAAAGCTGCTCTTTATTCAACCAGTTCTTCTCTTTTTTCATTCCGCTTGATGTCCTTATGCCCTGTTACCCAGATCAGGAGGACAACTAGCTTCCAACAGACGATATAAAATTTGTTTACAATCTTTGAGGCTGAGGGCCAGCATTTGCGCCTGAAACACGCAAATATCTTTCTTCATCTTCCTCAATACTCTCATAATTCCACTTTCAAACACTTGATTCAAGGTTTTCCTTTTAATCCCATAAAAATTCCTCTCTAAATGAAAATTCCCTACTCTATAGTCAGATCACAGCGCACAGTTTGTTGGCCAACTGTTATATTCTACGTTTAATATTTTATCGTCTCTTTTCTGCAATCACTACGCATTTATTTTCCCGTCTTCAACTCAAAAATGCTGCCTGTCAACTCGTCTCATCTTCACTCATTGTATCTCACTTTAATCCACCAGCTGCAGCAGCGGCGCCGTCATCGAACACCCAAGGACCCAACGCGTTGACAGCTTAAATGATGAGTGTCATCGATCTTTTTATGCGCGTGAGATTGCGTAGACTTGAAAGCAGTTGGCTGAGTTGCTGTTGCTTCTTCAAAATGTGGTTGTCAAAGTTATGGCATTGAAGTATCGAACAATAGTGAAGAAAAATAAGTATAAGGAAAGTGAAATAGTTGATATGAATAACATAAGAATTTTACTAAATATAATTATACATTTATTTAACGAAGTATGTCGCTTAAGTCTTTTGCTATACTAACGTGAGTGAAAAAAAATATAAGGAAATTGAAACAGTTAACATGAATAACATAAGAATTTTTCTAAATAAAATTAGACTTTTATTGAACCGAAGTATGTCGCTTAAGTCTTTTGTTATACTCTCGTATTGATTTTATTCGCCGGTTCAGCGAATGATTCTTGCTTAAAAGCACTCAGTCATTCTACATATAACACACATTTTTTTATTTACTTTAGTTCAAGACTGTTGCTTCTGTTGCCACTTCTTTGGACATTTTTACCGTTCAAATTTAGTTTTTTATTTCATGTCAAATTTTTAGGTTTTATTATTTTAATAATAATATTATTCCCCCTCATATTTTCTTCTAACATTTATACTCTCATATGCAATAATTTCTCAACTTTTCCAGTGGTAGCAGTGGTAGCCATAAATGTCAACACGAGCGCCGTAGCATTTCCTTTATTATTATACACTTCCACATTTTCATACTATACAATGTTGCCTTGTGCACCATGAACAATGCGCACACATGCTTTTCGTACGCATCGCTTACGCTGCCAGCGGTAAATCAAATTAACGGTTTCAACTTCAGCGTTTCTTTTTTCGGCGCAATGGAAACAATATTCAAAACAATGCTGCCATATTTCTTAAAAATGACAAGCTACATTTCCATGCGGTGTGGTTAAAGAATTTTCTCACCACATTGTTGGCTACTTGTACAAATTTTATCCACACAAAAGAAGAATAAAGCA
Organism: Melieria picta; assembly: GCA_964056695.1. Taxonomy (NCBI): domain Eukaryota; kingdom Metazoa; phylum Arthropoda; class Insecta; order Diptera; family Ulidiidae; genus Melieria; species Melieria picta. The sequence goes on along the minus strand of OZ057398.1, from coordinate 85,279,800 downwards.
GAGAAAACTTAAATAAAATTAAATAAATTTTCCTAAAGCTATGAAAAATCATGAAAACACATTTTGAGTGATAATTAATTGAATGCAGGAGAAAAGAAAATTCAGAAAATTCCAAATTAATTAAAATTTATTTCTTAACCCTATCTTGTCCAACTTTTAATCTCTAGGAGTTAGTAATTCTTTGAAAGTCATGCTTATGGAATATCATATAAACATATTCTACAAGGAAAATAAATGAATTTATTTGAAAAAAATTCAGAAAATTCAACATTAAAGAAAATTATATTTGAAATATTAACTTAACCCTCTCTTGACATATTAAAAAGAAGAAATTATTAATTTTCCAGGAAGTCATACTTATGGAATGTCATACAAAGTAAAATTTAATTAATTCAGTTGCAAAAATTCAGAAAATTCAACTTTAATGAAAACTTCAGTTTAAACATTAACTTAACCCTTTCTCGACCAATTTAAAATTCATAGAAATTATTAACTTTGTCGAAAGTCGTACTTATGAAATATTCGACAAACATGTTCTGAGTTCAGCTCAGCAAAAAATTACGAAAATTCAATGTTGATGAAAATTTCATACTAAATGTTACCTTAACCCTTTCTTGACTATATTTGGATCTTCAGAAGTTGCTAATTTTCAGGAAGTCATACTAAGTGAATATCATACAAACTTATTCTGAGTTCAAATTAAATCAAATGAGCTAACAAAAATGCAACTTTAATGAAAATTTCATTCCAAACAGCAACTTAATCCTTTCTTGACTAATTTATAATTTTTAGAAAATATGAATTTTTTTGGAAGTCATACTTATGGAATATTATACAAACATGTTCTGAGTAAAAAGAAAATCAAATCAGCAAAAAGATTTAAAAAATTCAACTATGATAAAAATGTCATTTCAAACACTAACTTAACCCTTTCTTGACCAATTTAAGACCTTTAGAAGTTGTTAATTTTTTAGAAAATCATGCTTATGGAATGTCACACAGACTTATTCTGAGTGAATATTAAATTAATTCACTTCGAAAAAATTTAGGAAATTAAAAAAATTAAATTGTAATGAAAATGTAATTTTAACTGTTAATTTAATTCTCTTTAGACTAATTAAGAACCTCACAAAATTATTGATTTTTCAGGAAGTCATACTTATGGAATACCACACAAACATGTTCTGGGTAAAAATTAAATCAAATCAGCAACAAAATTCTGAAAATTCAGTGTTAATGAAAATTTATTTTAAAAATTGCCTTAACTCTTTCTTGACTATATTTAGATCTTCAGAAAATGTTAATTTTTCAGAGAGTCATGCTTATGGAATATTATTCAAACTTATTCTTAGTTAACATTAAATCAAATCAGCTAAAAAAATTCAGAAAATTCAACTTAAATGCAAATTTCATTCCAAGCACTAACTTAACCCTTTCCTGACTTAATTAGTACTTTCAGAAGTTGTTAATTTTTTAGAAAGCCATGCCTATAGAATATCACAAATGAATTTAGTTAAAAAAAATTAAGAAAATTCAGAACCTTCAATGTTAATGAAAATTGCATTCCAAATGCCAACTTAGCCCTTTTTTTTGACTAATTAAAAATCTCAAGAAATTATTTATTTTTCAAGAAGTCATACTTATGGAATATTATACAAACATATGCTAAGTGAAAATGAAATAAAATCAGCTTAACTAAATTTCTGAAAATTTAACTTTAATGAAACTTTCATTTTAAACTCTAACATTTGAACCCTAACCTTTTCTTGGTTAACTTAGAATCTTATTATTCATGCTGTAACGCAGTCAGTAAACTATCGAAATGGAACACAATTACATGTCGTCCTTTTGGTAGCAAAAGGGTTAAAGTATTAGTTTAGTTAGTTCGACCATATCAAATTTGTACTATTAAACCTAATTTCTTGTCTCTTTTCCATTTTCTTGCACTTTTTTTCTCTCATTTCAGTCAAATTGTTTATAACTTCAAATTTGTCGCTTAAGTCTTTCGTTATGGTTTCGCATTGATTTCACTTCTCCGTCCAGCAACCGAATCTCGCTGTAGAATCTCTAAACTAGCAACAATGAAATCATGACTCAATTTTCCTACCGCATATTTTCTATAAAACTCATTAATAAAATTAAATTAAATTTTCTGTTTGGGTTTTTTTCTAATAAAAACAATCATTTGGAATTACTCAGCGTTTACGAAAAACGACATTATAATGAAATCATCATAAAAGCATGCAAAACAATATACAATTGCAATAACAAAAATACAGAGAAATTAAAAAAAATGAACTGCAATGTTTTCAAGTTCATTCAAAAGCAACCACAATGTCGAGTGTTGTAAAAATAGATTTTCATGACAAATTCTGCTGGCCGCATTCACGTTGGCCAAGTCTCAAGCGCCAATGTTGCAACAACAACAATAAGTAAAAAAACAATGCTGTCTCTATGCATTGTGGCTAAAATCGTGATCACTTCCCAGGCTGCTCAATTGCGTTCGCAACCCCCTCACCCTCCACCATTTTTGTTTTTTCATACGGTGCGCTCATTTGCATTGCTTCTAAGCCGCTCGTAAAAGGGCACAGCTGGCTAAAATTGAATTACAAGCCGCACTAAAAGCATGCAAAATTGCTTAGAAGGAACCAAAGGGTGGGCGGGGGGGGTGTGGCATATAGAATCGGGGAAATTGCTGTTGGCGCAAGAGCAAACAAGTAAAAATAAATGACATCGAATATGAGAATTGCTGAAGAAAACAATAAAAGCGATCAATTGTGTAGAATTGTGTTGTCGTTGCAAGTGAATTGCATTTGTCGGCGTACACTGGACGATGGACCAGGCGGTGCTGAAAGGGTGGGCGGCAGCTGGCGTGAATGGACAGCTGGCTGGTTGGCTGACTGGGCAGCGATGTGATTGTGCCGACAGTTAGGTGGACGTTTGGTGAGCTAAGTTCTCGTTTGAAGAAAGCGATGGCAGACGTTCGCTAAGCAATTGTTGATTGTTGTTGTTGTTATGAATGACCAAAAAAACAGCACACGATGCTGTCATTTGTTGGCGTTTTATGATTGTGTGCAGTGATTTCATCTATACAATTTGCGGCAAGAGCATAAACACAAACCGAATACAACAACAACAACAAGAACACCATCAAATGTGATTTACAACAACAACTACAATAAATGGATAACAATAACAAAAACGGTAGTAATTATAGCAAAGCAGCAACAATAATATAAGCAGCAAAAACAACAACAAAAACATAAACATGAGCAGCACTTGCAGCGATAGCTAAATCAACAACAACAAAAACAACAGCAGCAATAAAAAAGCAGCAATTACAACAAAAACATTGGCGTTTACTATGTAGCAAAACAAAAACAATAAAAACCACAGCAACATTGCACGGAAAATGAAAGACAATAACAACAGCAACAACAACAGCAATTACACCAGCTGCTGCTAATAACAACAACAACAACAACAGGAATTTCAGTTACAGCCTGCAATGTTCAATTGTTAGATATTTTCTCTTCTTCTTTCCTACTTGCATGCATTTTTTCAATAGTATTTGTTGCTGTACATGTCTGTGTGTATGTGTGTGTGTGTGTTTGTGTCCAAGTCGTGTGCTTTACTTTGACGCGAACGGCCACATAATAAGCGCCATGTCAGCGCTTCACGTTGTCAATACCCAATACAAAAACAAAACAAACAGCCAGCAGGCAGGCGAAACGGCTGCGTTCACGTTTGTTGTTGTTGCTGTTGCTGCCGCCACTGCGTTTGCTGCTGCTGCTGTTGCTGTTGCTGCTGATGATGAGTAGGAAGACGGCGAAAAAAGTTGCTTGGGAATTATGGAGACTTCCTGCTTTTGGCGCTGGTGTATAGTTGTTATTGTTGTTGTATTTATTGTAGCTGTATTGGTTTTTTGTTTTGTTGTTGCTGCCGCTGCTGCTGGCGCTAAATGCATTCGTTTAGCTGATCGCCGCTGCCGTTGTTGCTACCTCTTCGATCTTCTTCGCTTACTTTGCCGCATCGTTTACTTTTTTTGTTGTTGTTGCTGTTGGTTACCTCTTCTGCTTGTCAATTGGCTTTCGCTTAATCCATTGTTTGGTATTTTAACGCACGTTCGATTTTTATTATTGCAAATTACATTTAATTTGTTGTTGTTATGTTTCACTTAAGCGGCAACTTAAGTGCGCAAGTAAAATTAATCGATTTTTATGGTTTGCATGGCGAGTGGAATTTATAAGAAAAATGTTATTCATTTGATTATTTATTATTAACAGATATTTGAGATTTTTATGTTGGAGAATAATTTGATACAATAAATATTATTGAATGGAATCAAAATAATCATTGAGCTACCTTTTTTGATTTGCCTTATGAATACATTTTAGTTTCCTTGATTTCAGCTCAACTCTTTATAAGCTTCCGGTTCCTCTTTTACAGAAATGTTTAAGAGTTAATCACAGCTTATGGTTTTAGAATGCAACTGGAGTCCTTGTCACACAACTACGCAGTGAAGAGAATTCATTCAGTATGCAGTAATTTGGAGGAATCACAAGGTTAGAGTACTGAATGACAAGAGAAAGCTGAGCTAAAATTTCTACTTAACCAAGAGCAACTTATAAGGAAAGTAATTTCAACAGCTGGCTAAATATTATGTAAAATGTGGCCTTCACAGTTTAAATGATTAGATTTAGATTGATTGATTTTATTAGATCAGAATATTAGTTGTATAGGCTTCTCCAGTACAGAAACCATAAGGAATCTTCGGCCAAACCAGATGTGATCATAATTTAACAGCAGCAGATGATTCTTAGTTGCAATTTTGATCCTTGCAGACCGAGAGCAAAGAATCTTTAGTTGAGAGTGTAATGAAATTAACAGCATTGACGAATCCAGAACATATTTTTTACCATATTAATGAACATATTTTCTGCAAATGTCAATGATGTTATGTTTCTTGTGACTACCAGTGAGAAATAGTTGCTCAGCTTGTTTAGATAAAGAATACTAAGAAGACCGGCAAAAACATTTCAAACCGCAACCCAATAGTTGGTGTACAGAGAGCTCTAAAATCGTCAAGGGAATCGGTGCAGTTGTATTTGGGCAAACATTTGAGTCTACAAACATTTGAGCCAAACTTTGAGCGGACATTTTCAGTCTATGAGGAACACACCCAGCATATTTCAAGCGGAAATATATGCAATCAGGCACTGGGTACAATTCAACCTAATTCAAGGATACTTAAAGCAAGATCTCATTATATTAACAGATAGTCAAGCAGCCCTAATCGCATATGAGGGGTTAGTGCTAAAATTTGTTGAGGTACTCAATGAACTCACGACTCAGAGGTATACGGGGCGAGCGAATGTGAGAATGGCGCATAGCACAGCCCTTACTAGGCCCGAACCATTTATAAGGGTGAGTAGACTAAGACAATCTTAGGCTGTAAGTCTGATGAAAAGATCCAGGAATTAAGAATAATGGGCTGACACTCTAGAACTGAGGCTTTCAAATATCTTCATAGAGAATTTCTACTCAAAATTGAGCTCTTTGTAACACCAGATGCCTGAGGTTCACTGGAAGCGGAACACCTGGGCCAGTACAAGCTGACAGTCAGGAACGCCAAATAAAAACCCACCAGAAGTTGAAGGCACAATAGATTAATATTGGTTACAGTCAGCGGTGCATGCAAGAGGGGCTTCAAATATCTGTATCTTGCAGTGGCGCACACAAGATTTCATTTGGGGGAGAGGATTTGCGTAGAACTTTTGAGCTGAATACTATTCGAAACCATATTTTTTACCCGCAATTTTTGTGTTTCGGGGGGCTTGAACCCCCAGAACCCCCTTGTGCGCACCACTGATGTCTTGCAAACATGTTGGGTGGCAAATATGGTTAAAAGTGTGGTACGGAACTCCTCACCACCCCCCCCCCCCCCCCGGCCCCACCACATAGAAATCTGTGTACGTCACTAGGTGCAGATATATATACTATAATGTATTTTACAATTATTTAAATATAGCATGAAATACAAAGCTAAATATGAAACATTACATGTATTGCTTCAGCTTGAATAGACGAAAGACTGAAACAACAAACTTGATACACTAAGCTTAAGTCCGACACTCTTGACAAGCAACTAAACTACAACTAAGTATTAACAGAATCAAATTAAGGAAAGACACATGCATATATATACACATACATACATACATACACATTCATACATACATACACATTCATATCAATGGTAAGATGAGCACGAAATTGCGGTGATTTCCGCCTGTAAAAGCCCAGCATTTTGACTCACAATAATGCGTCGGTAACTTGCAAAGATTTTCATCTTCTAACATCGAAAAAACCGACATATGTATGTATTCATGTGTACATACAGGGTGGCGCAAACGTGGTCACCCAATGTGCTTTGGCTCTAATTTGTTTATGGATGAATGTATGAATGAATGAACAAATAAATGTCATAGCAAAATTTACTTTTGCCACCATTTGCCAAAGTTATAGCACCTGCCGATAAGGTGATAACTTTTGCACCATCCTGTATATACAAACATCCGCTTTATACATAAAGTTCAGCTGAAACATTAACAAAATTGTGTACTTACATTGATTGCCAATGAGTAAATGATGCAAGTGCCAATAAAAGTCGCTCAGATAACAATAAAAATTATGCCCAACTTAAGTGCGCTGTGTGCTGTTGGGCGGCTGAATGTTGGGCGGCATTGCAGTCGAGCACGCGCATGCGCAGACAACTGTTTAACGAGATGGCGCGCAATTTTTTTCTTCTAGTTTTTATGTTGCAACAGCGAAGCGTCTTTCTGTAAAACAAAAAATAGAGCAACATCAAGCACTATAACAACAAAAAGTATGTGTAGTATGTAAGAGCACAAAGTCAGCGGCAACACAACACAGCAGCAGCCTTAGCACATAAAATATGACAGCCCAGCACAGTCAGCGGCATTTTCCAAGTATTTGACTTTTGTCTTTTTGTTGTTGTCTCAGCCCACTTAGTTGACTTGAAATCTAGTTTGAAAGCGCCGGCTGTTTCAAATATCCCTCCACTGGACCTCACTTCATTAAGTTGGCTCGGCCAGGCGGCGTTGTAATAAGCAGTTAAGTAAAAACCAATAAAAACAACAACAACTAATGGCAATTTTTATGAATCAATTAGGATTTTTTGTTTGTCTTGCAGTCTTAATGTTGCTGTCTGCTAACATTTTTTAACTGACTGTTTTTGTTGCAACCTATAACTGCTGCTGTTGACTTTTGCCTGTTGCTGTTGCTACTCCTAGCAGGTACAATGTTGTTAAATGTCGTTTTGGTATCAGTTTTTTGCTAACTTGTTGTCTGTTTGTTTGCTGGTTTGTTTAGTGCTGCGATTATAGGTACCTGCCTGCCTGCCTTACTGTCTGTCTGTGCAATTGATACATTTTATTAAATTAGCTACAAATGTTGTACGCAGTGAAATGGACACCGCGCACATTGAATTGGTGTGTCGCTGTTGCTGCTGGCGGCCATTGTGTGTTCAGTTACTTTTGAAGAATTAATTAGGAAATTGCGTAAGGCGCGATAAATAACTGTAATGACAGGCACTTAATGAAAATGGCAGCTGCGAAAATGTATTTGCCCAGACACCTGTGGAACGCCAGTCACCCAAAGTCGAGTGAGTGTTTGATTTGGATTTGGTGCAAAAAGTGATTTGTTCGAAATCATTGAAAAACTATCTCGGCAGCGCTTATTGAAGCCAAAGATGTATGTTAAAATATTTGCGAGCTCGATACAACACTTATTGTTTTTGTTGTTGTGGAAACGTTTATTGGAGTTAAGCAACCCTGTGTGGTACCAATTGAAATATTAACTCTAGTTTACCTTTCCGATGTAGTGAAATAAAGCTAAACTAACTTTATGCAACTTTAGTTTACTTCACTTAACATCACTTTACATTACTTTATATCACTTATCTGCACTTAACTTCACTTAACATTATAAACCGTGCTTAACATAACTTAACATTACCTAACTTTGCTTAAATTTACCTAACTTTTCTTAACTTTATTTAACTTTGCTTAACTTAACTTTACTTCTTTACTTCAATTTGTTTAAAATCACTTAACATTACTTTATTTAACTTAAGTACTTTAAGCTGCACTTAATTTTACTAACTAATTTAACCTCCCTTTACATTACTTAACTTAACTTCACTTTACTTCACTTCAATTCACTTCACTTCAATTCACTTCAATTCACTTAATTCACTTCAATTCACTTCACTTCACTTCACCTCATTTTACTTAACTTCACTTAACTTCCCTTAACTATACTTAACATAACTTATGTTCACTTAATTGAACTAAACTTTACTTAAATTCATTTCAACTTGACTTACTTTCACTCGTTTAGCTCAATTAAACTTTAGTTAATTTAACTTTACTTAAGTTTGTTTATAAATCACTTAACATTACTTAAGTTCACTCAACTTCTCTTAACTTTACTTAACATCACTTAACTTCATTTAAGTTCAGTTAACCAACGTCAGTTAAGTGCACCTAACTTCTCTTAACTTTACTTAACTTCACTTAAATTTAGTTAACTGCACTTAAATTCAGTTAACTTCACTTACATTTGACTTCAACTTTACTTAACTGTCCCTACCTTCACTTAATTATACTTAACTTCACTTATCTTCATTTAACTTCA